>JASCZW010004551.1:0-42500 GCA_034211315.2 Aedes japonicus | reverse complement strand
CCATATCATCCAGCCAGCAATGGGTTAGCAGAGCGAGTCGTCCAAACCACAAAAGCGGTGTTAGAGAAAATAATAATTGAGAAAGATTACCTTACACTAGGGGTGTTTCACTGATATCGTGCGCAGCAAACTTGAATCGGATTGCAGTCACTTCAAACTGAATAATCTCGATTTCCTCGATTTGCAATTTTCGATCGATCTAGTAGCATCAACCCGGTAACATCTTGACAGCTCCAGAGTAAAGTTAATAAACCCCGATAATTTTGGGTTCTGTCAAATCGAATCGAATCGAATTATCAATTGATTTTGCATTTTGCATGATTTTTGCATGATATTTGCATCGACTGATATGAGATGCGCAGCTCGCTGTTTTTTTGGTGAAAAAGGAACTTTATTTTGAAAACAAAGGTTACGCACGAATTATTCAAAGTTTTGCCCATTACTAGCTTCGACATTTTCCCATCTTTCTGGTAGAACGTGAATACAATTTCGATAGAACTGTTCGTCTTTTGATGCTATCCAAGAATCAAGCCGTTTTGAGATGGCATCATATGAGTGGAATTGCTGACCATGTGCCATCGAACGGAACAAGTAATAATCGGACGGTGCAATATCAGGAGAATATGGCGGGTGGGGTAGGACTTCCCATTTGAGTGTTTCCAAGTAGGTTTTCACGGGTTTCGCAAAGTGAGGTCGAGCGTTGTCATGCTGAAGAATCACTTTTGACGTAGACTACGTCTTACGGCAAGGGTAGGGTGTCAAATGAAAATCTAAAATATTGCGACCGTCACGAAAAACCGTACGTTTTGTACGCGAATAACTCAAATAATACACGATAGATTTACATGATTTCTTCCTTAATCGGTCGAAAATTTTACCGCGCTCCAATTCAAATGGCAAACATTTTTCTCAAACAACATTAAACTATTGAAAATAACGCAAATATAATGTGCTGTCTTATAATGTCATTTTGCAGAGTAAATTTACCAAATTTCCTATCACAGATTTCAAATCGAAGCAAGGAACGTCTTGTATCATCTTCTTCTTCTTTGTATTAGAGAGGGACTTTAACCAATCATGTCATGCGTCTCTCCATGTACGTCTCGCATGCAGCTGAGAACGGCATGCAGCTGAGAAAGCACAATTAGGAAAAAATTGCCTCATTCGTTTGGCAGCATTGAAGCTGGTCGCAGGTAGCTGGTCGCAGGCAGCTGGTCGCAGGCAGCTGGTCGCAGCTGCTTCATTCGTCCAGCAGCGGAGCTGGTCACAGAGGCAGCTGGTGGTGGTAAGTACCAAAGGCTCTCCCAAACAGCGATCGTCGCGATGAGGTAAAATGGCGGATTATGGATGGGGGCGCACAATCGCGTCGGTTTGTGCAAGCTGCTATCTTACCTCATCATGGCGATTGCTTTAATGCTAATAACCCGAGAAGAGTTTTAAATCAAATTGAAAACTCAACATGATGTTGTGAAATTGCCGATTATGATTACTCAGGTTGCAATCGTTTTGGTCGTTTTAACGGTTAAGAGATCAAAATTTATAGCAAAAATTTATTCCTGTGACATCAAATTTAAAACTGATCCTGCTATCACTGAGAGCAAATTGAAAACTCAATTTGCTGTACATTTTTCCTGTTGATAGCAAAATGAGTATTTTAGTTGATAATCTGTACAGATAATGAAAGCAAAGCGATTTTTCTCAAAGAAAAGTGAACGCAAGATTACAGCAAGATGAAAACTTAATGTGATGTCGAATTTTTTAGTGAAGTGAAATCAAATTTTGATATTAATTTGATGTTGATAAAGTTTTGAATTGCTATCATTATGATGTTAGACTTTACTCGGGAATAGCCACACAGAATTTCCCTGACATTATAATCCATCACTTGGTTTAACGTAGTCTACGTCAACCGGTCGTGTCTTGTACACAACCCCACTGATTTTTTCGTGTCTGTGCTCGTATTGTAGCAGTTTTTCGTGCAGTGCTCGGTTCAATCGCATCACTTGAGTTCGATACCGTTCCCCGGTAATGGTTTCGTTTGGTTTCAACAGCTCATAATAAATAACACCAACTTGGTCCCACCAAATACACAGCATAACCTTCGCAGCGTGAATATTCGGCCTAGGCGACGATGTTGAAGCATGCCCGGGCAGTCCCCATGAATGTTTCCGTTTTGGGTTACTGTAATGAATCCATTTTTCGTCACCCGTCACAATGCGATGTAGAAAACTCTTCCTTTTTTGCCGCTGGAGCAGTTGTTCACAGACGAAAAAACGACGCTCATCATCTCTTGGCTTCAAATCGTAAGGAACCCAAGTTCCTTGCTTTTGAATCATTCCCAACGCATGCAATCGCTTAGAAACGGCTTGGCGGGAAACTCCTAACCCTGAACCAAGCTCTTTTTGCGTTTGACACGGATTCTCATCGAGCAATGCCTCCAATTCAGAGTCTTCGAAGGTTTTTGGCCTTCCTTCACGCGGACGATCATCAATATTGAAATCACCGTTTTTGAAGCGACGAAACCAATCACGACTCGTTGTTTCACTCAGAGCAGCATCACCGTAAACTTTTTGGAGCTCTCGATGTGCTTCAGCCACCGTTTTCTTCGAATGAAAGAAGAAAAGCAACACTTCCCGCAAATGACGATTATTTGGCACGAAATCAGACATCTTCAAACAACCAAAATATATAACACCAAACCAAAATCACTGATTTGGCAAAGCGGTTTGTTTACCATATGTCTGAGCTTGCTTTATGACGCTTGAGATGTTCAACATTCAACCAGCACTTAATACTGGCGCCATCTATTGCTAAACAGCGGGAACTTAGTTGCGCACCAAAATTTACAAACTGTGGTGCTCATATTCGTACTTGATGAACTCTATGACGATATGTTGTAATTTTTCTTGTAATATTAGTTTGATTTGACTACCAACGGCAGTAAAAACAAACTAAAGTTTTGAGTAATTGATTCGGGAATTAAGCAGCTAAGTTTAACTGCCATCTGTTAATTCACCATTATGTTGGTTGTATCATTAAGACAGCTACGAAAACAAACCGATTTGTTGGTTAATTCGATTATGGTTTGTTTCAAACAAATTTTAGTATGATTTAAACTAAAATGCTGATTGAAACAAACAAACAAAAACGGTTTGCACAACGAAAATTTCCATTTCCAATTACCTTAAATTCCTTTTAATTTCAATTATTTGAATAAAACGCTAACAAACATCATAAAAGTTCACATATACATTTATAGACTTATTTCAGTCTACTAGGAATCGACAAATGTTACTGTGAGCGTTTCTACTATTATGGTTTCAGTTGAAAACCGAATTTATCGACTAGCGACAATCGATTTTACTCTCGTTCTGTACGTTATACCTAATGTCGGAAGTAGTGCGCTGTATGGCGCATCAGATGCGCTGTACAGCGCACTACTTCCGACATTATGTATAACGTACAGAATGAGAGTAAAATCGATTGTCGCTAGTCGATAAATTCGATTTTCAAATGAAACCATAATATTTTCTGTTAAGTTTCTGTTCTGTTTTTACCCTTCTTACATCAATAGAAGGGTATTAAGATCGCTTGAAAACTCGACTTTTTATCCGAGGCCCACATGGCCGAGTGTCATATACCATTCGACTCAGCTCGACGAACTGAGCACATGTCTGTGTGTATGTATGTGTGTGTATGTGTGTGTGTGTATGTGTGTGTGTGCGTTACAAATAATGTCACATCGGTTTCTCAGCCATCTGTGAACCGATTTCAGTTCTGTTGACGGCAAATGGAAACTACAACATTTCCATAGAACGCTATTGATTTTTTTTTCATTCGGACATTTCGTTACGAAGATTTGAACGAAACAGTACTTGAAGGCCTATTATAATAGTAATCAAACAGTTTAGTCTCCGATTACATACTGAGCTATTTGTGCACCGATTTTAGTTTTAGTTGGTGCCAAATATGATATCTCCAAATAGCTGGTCAAAATTTCATTATGATTGGATAATCCTTCATGGAGATATGACCAAAACAATACCTGAGAGCACATAATTGTGAGATGAAAATATACTCATTGCAGTGCAAAACCGAACAAGACCAATCGATCGATGCCGCTTGCTTTCTATTGTGTCGCATCTGGAGCGTTGTATAGCACATACAGCGGACTAGCCACACTAAGCGACTCTATAGAATTCAGGATCGATTGGCTCAAGTGGTTTTGAATTGCAACGAGTATATTCGAAAATTACACAAAGTTTCCATTTACTATAACTATACAATTTTGACGATTAAGTATTAAGTATTTATCAAGCACTTTGATTCCGTATTGATAATCAAAATTCATTCTGTGGACTAAATATACGAAATTTCTAATATTTGTGTAAATTATTCTTTTATATAATAGGTCGTTAAACACTATTAATGTCAATATTTTAATCACTTCGATAAACAATATGTTCAGGATTGACAAATAGTTCATTTTATAAACTAAATGTTTGAATATTCCTGGATCTTCTTGGAATTTCTGATGAAAATATGTATCCAGTACCATATTGGCCACATTTGAGTTCGTAATTCTGGTGAAGTGTAAGAAGGGTTCAGTCTCACCATCGGTGGATTAATGCGGGTTTTTAAGTTAGATATTAAGTTTTCACCTATTAGTGAGTGTCAGTGTCAGAGCATGCAGCGGGACTGGATGACGGAAAATGTTTTTTATTTTTTCCCTAATTAAAATAGCAGTTTGATTTAACCGTCGCTTTGGTAGAATCAATTCAAAACTTTCATTAGTTTCCCTGGGCCAATGCAACCTGTGTTTTGGTAATAATATATCACTTTCAAGGTGGAAACAACAAAAATACTCGGGCTTATTACGATTCACTAGTTAGTATTTTCGCTGATATTCGTTTTCACCCGTGAAGTGACACTCGTAATAAGACCCATTAGTTTTGAACAACCATGATTTGTGTTGTATTGTGGTAACATCTTCGGGTAGAAACAACCAATCTGCCTGTTTATTTCGAAACAGAATCGTTGGTTTAAAATAAGTTTTAACTTTTTTAGTTTGGATGTCAATAAACAAGTTAGTTGAGCAATGGTAGCACTAGAGCTTCCTCTCCTTCCTCTTTCAAACAGACACCATGGATGGGATTTTTTTTGCTGGTGTGTGCTTTAAACAGAAAGGTGAAAAGATTTCATCAAGTTACATGCTTGGTGCTGAGAGAACTGTAACTTATACATTAATTAAAAGAGAAACTCATACATTAAATTAAAAATAATCTCCTCTTCAGCATTTTTTATCTCCTGTTTCTCTCTTACTCTTTCTGTTTCACTTCCGGCATTCCCATTCTCAAGTAATGATGATTTATATTCGATACAAATGAAATCAAATTGATGGAAAGAAAACTGCATCAACAATACGCCTCAATAAAAATTTAGTCTTGTACTGTTTTTAACATCCACACATAAGGAAACAAAAACACGCAATTCAAAGCTAAAAAGCGGTAGTATCGATAATGGATGGCCCTTTTGTTTATGCATGGTAGAGACATCTACAATTTGTAGATGGGTACGTGAAACTAAGCTCATCTGTCAAGATGCTCGGGGGCTGAGTAGCACCACAGAGAACAGACGTTCATCTTCGATCTGCTACTTGTGTAAAACTTTAAACCGAAATTTCAAATGTAAGTCGCAATGCTCCTGATAGGCGGCGCTACACTAACTGTCACGTCAATGTTTATCAGTAAAAAGCCTAGCACATAACCTGAAAATTTTTGTTCAGTTTTCTCTGCGCTTGCTTTTTATAACGGCTGCCCATATAAACTTTACACAAGTTTTTCAAGAAAAGGCATATGGACATCAATGTCTGTTCTCTGTGGTAGCACGGTCAATTTCACTGTTTTGTTTATCTGCTCGCAACGCAATGGCAATTACGCGAGGAAATAAACACAAAAATAAACACGCATGCGTTGATGTTGCTGGCAAAAAAATGTCTACAAAATGTTCCCGAGCAGTTCTTAGCTTTGAGCCTGTCTAGTCAAGCAGCTGAAGACTTATTTCGTCAGCTATGATCTTCAACCGGCATGGGTGATACAGCAACTAATTTTACGATCAAGCAATTTGGAGAGCGAGTCAGAAGAGCGAACATCAAATTGACTTTCTCATACAAACATGGTAAAACTTTCACGTTAGATAGAGTTGCCAAAGAAAGATCAGAACTGAACGTTTACCCTATGCTCTCAGACGAAGAGATAAGAGACTATATTGATAATGTACGTGTGAGGTGTATACAGAACTTAATATTGTCAGCATCGTTCCCCTCCCATGCAGCAGTTGCGTAATGAAGCTGGGAGCACTTCACAACGGAAGTCGATCAGATTCGTTATCAGTTTACCATTCTTGTTTCGGTCATTGCGTGTCAGAACATTGAAGAGGTAAGTCGCAGGTGGATCGTTTCCTTGTGCCAAGTGATTCCTTTGCATTAGTTAAAGATGGCTCCTGAATATTCCCTTTATGTAAATAAGGTGGCCTTTTAATAGCACTCCTGTAAAGGAGTGGATACTCACATTGGCGATCCTGCCAGCAGCAGGATTTCAGTGTTCATTTGAATACGTGCGAAGAATCACTTGGCATGGGAAATTTAGCAAAGAAAATATAATTTTAAGTAAAAGGCGAGCAAAGAAATCCACCAGAATTAGATATGTGTGATGTGAAAATCGTATCGTAGAATCTGTGGTGTGTAAAGAAAACTACCCAAATATAAGAAAATGGCGTGTCGGGACAACTACCAGTCGTGTAATTTGTGGTACGTAAGGAAAACGGCCCAAATTGGAAAAATGGCGAGTTGTCATATGTGGTGTGTAACAAAACCACCAAAGAAAACAAAAATGGCGTGTCAGGGCAACCGCTGGACTTGCAATTTGTGATACGTAAGGAAAACGACTCAAATTGAGAAAGTGGCGTGTTGGGGCAACCGCCAGAATTTATATCTGTGGTGCGTAACGGAAACCACCAAGAAAAAAAATGGCGTGTCGGGACAACAGCCAGGCTTACAATTTGTGGTACGTAAGGAAAACGACCCAATTTTGAAAATGTCAGGTCGGGACAATTTTCTTTAGTTAAAATTTTTGGTGACAAATGTGACAAACCAAATGTGAAGGGATGGCGTGACGTGGGATGAAAACCGTTAACAAAAGTTAAAAAAGAAAGCATAAAAGTGGGCTTATCTTTTTGTATTAATTATTTTCAGATACCCATAACAAAAAAAAAACAATTCAAGACGATTACAAGTAAAATGTCGTTTGAAGGCAGATACGTGCGTCTTAACCATTCTAACGGTGGTAGTAGCGACGATGGAGACCTCGAAACGAGCGATGATATGAACGCTGGAAGATATGTTCGGGCTCCGGTTCTCGATGACTTCGAGGGTGATGGACAGAATGATGACGGAGAAATTGACCACCAGTATGACGACTACCTGATTGAAATCGATCCGAACCGGGAGACCGCTATGCTGAAGAAACAACTTGCTGATATGCAGAAGGTGATCGATGAGCTATCCGATGGAAGGAAGGGTACACGGCAGCATGACGTAGGAACTGATGACGCAGAGGAAAGCTGGACATATTTTCGGAATGTCCAGTTGTCGCAACCGGAGGGAAATATCCCAACTCTCCGTTGGGACCAAATGAAACCGTTCCCTAAAAACGTGGCTGCCAACAAAATGTGGAAAGAATGGACTAAATATGTCGAGAATTTTGAAAAAGCTGCTTCGCTATCCAACGCTACTGACCCCGTGCTGTGAACGCAATTACTTTTTATCTCAATGGGCGGAGAATTGAGGGAATCGTTCGAACCGCTAAGTTGAAACCGAACCTGAACAATACCAATTGTTATACAGTTTTCATGAACAACATCGAAGAGCACCTGCGTTCCTTAACCGACACTGCTGCAGAGCACGAAGCATTCTCGTGTATGCAGCAGGGAAAAGGAGAGGCTGTGGTCGGCTTCCATTCCCAATTGATGGCGAAGGTACGGTTATGCCATTATAGTCCAAGTGACCAGGCCCGTTTTGTACGTGCTCAGTTATTGAAGGGTATGGCTAATCGAAACTAATTTTATCGTACAATCAGCTACGCGAGATGAAGCATATCAGATAGAAACTGCACATTCAAGTCATACGTACGATGGAACGGTCAACCATGTACGTGGACGTATACCTAGTGTTCCGTTCAAGCGCAAAAGTTGAACCTATCATGCCGGAGGGTATCAAAACAAACAACTTCGCCTCGACAAGTATCGTGCTATTAGCCGGCGAGAACGGTGTTCGAGGTGCAACAAATGGGCACACAGTAACTGGCCCTTCCCAGCACTGAAGCAGGAGTGCAATGAATGTGGCAAATTCGGCCCTTTGCCATAGTCTGCAGAAGGAATCGTGTAAATGCCATCGAGGATAACAGCTCTCCTCAAGATCGAGTCCATGATACGAAGTCTGAACCTGAAAATGAGGTAAAATAAGTTTTAGATTATCATGTAATGCTAAAAAAATATACTGGATAGTATATCTTCACATAACGACTTATCCTGGATTCCCATTTCTTTATTTCGAACAGCTCAACGCACTGACTCTTGAGGATGTATTAATCCAGTGTCGTCTGGGTTCATCTGGTCCCATTCAATTTCTTATTGATTCGGGAGCAGATGTTAACGTCATCGGTGGAGATGATTGGAATAATTTGGAGAATGAATATGCTCGGCAAATTTGGAGCCTATCAAAATATATTCTGACAAAGGATTACGAGCATATGCTTTGAATGCTCCAATATAAGTAGAACATGCCTTTAGAGCCAAAATACACGCGGCTGGGTCAACGAATTCTATGGCAGCTGATTTCCTTGTGGTCAAGAATGGGATATGATCTCTGCGCGGTAGATCAACGGCCAGTGATTTGAGGTAACTACTTGTGGGAGCGCAAGTGAATGATTGTGAAATTACAACGATTAAAACTTTTCCAAAAAATGCCCGACGTTAAAATCAGATTCAGCATAGACACAAATATCTCTCCAACTCGGAATACTTATTACAATATTCCGGCTGCTTACCGTGAAGGTGCTCGGCGAAAGTTGCTGGAAATGGAACAAAATGGAATCATTGAATGAGTTACAACTGCGCCGGAGTGGATAAGCGGGATGTCTGCGGTGACTAAAGGAAAGGATGATTTCAGCCTGGTGGTAAACATGAGGGCTCCCAATAGGGCCATTAAACGAGAGTATTCCCGTTTGAAAGTAATGGATGAAATGAAGATAAAACTTCATGGCGCTAAATACTTCTTCAAACTGGACTTGAAAAATGCGTACTACCATCTTGAATTAAGCGAGGAATCACGTGACCTGAATACCTTTTTGGCGGAGAACGGTATGTTCAGGTTTACCCGGCTCATGTTTGGAGTAAATTATGCGCCTGAGATTTTTCAACGCAAAATGATTCGAATACTCGAGGATATTTAAAAATAAGATAGTTTATGTAGACGACGTTCTGATGTTCGCACACAGTCTGCACAAAATTGTTGCTAAGGTAGTTGGAATATTAAGGTCGAACAATTTAACTCTTAACTCTAGCAAGTGTGAGTATGACAAAACTCAAATCACGTTTCTGGACCACATGTTAGATGAAGATGGATTCCATAATGAAGAAGCGAAGAGCGGTGCAATACAAAAATTCCGACGGCCTACTACTGCATCAGAGTTACGTAGTTTTCTGGGTCAAGCATCGTATGTCAGCCGTTACATACGGAATTTTGCAAATATTTCCAATCCTCTATGGTCAGTTGCTGGATCAAAACAGTGAAGCTGAAGTGATCGTCAGGAAAGAGCATTCAGTGAGCTGAAGAAACAAATAATTCGTTGTACAGTTACTTTGGGTTATTTCTCAGAGCATGAGAACACTACAATTTACACAGATGCTTCTCCGAATTAGTTCAGGAATGCACTGGTAAGCACCCTCGAATAATTAGTTTCGCCTCAAAAGCGTTAACAGTAACAGAAAAAAGATACGCTCAAAATCAACGAGAGGCCCTTGGTGCGGTCTGGGCGGTTGAACATTTTTCCTACTACTTGCTGGGAAGACAATTTACGCTACGTACTGATGCAACGGGTGTCGCTTTCATCTTCAATCGTTCTCGTGAAAACACTCAAAGAGCATTAACCAGAGCAGATAGATGGGCACTGAGATTAAGCCCATATAATTTACAATTTTGTACGTTAAGGGAGGAGACAACATCGCGGATCCATCTTCTCGATTGTATGAAGGAAGTGACGAGCCTTTTAACGAGACTTTGAGCCCTTGGGAAATAGCCCACATTGAAGCGAATGCAACAGCTTTTTTGACTGAAGATGAAATAAAGCAATGCACTAAGGAAGATACAACGCTGCAACAGGTAACACCTTATAAATTAATAAAAATTATGGATTTGAAATCAACGATTTGAAATTTAAAAGGTTATAGAAGCAGTAGATTCTGATGAATGGCCAAAACACTAGCGAAGATTCCAAGCAGTATCGGACGACCTATCTACGAAAAATGGATTGCTGACAAAACTCGGCTGTGTAGTAATACCTGATCAGTTACGTCGAAAGACCTTAGAAATAGCTCATAAAGGACATCCCTTGGCAGCTAAATTGAAAAGTATACTGCGTGAGCGCCTCTGGTGGCCCGGGATGGCGACGGATGCCGAAGAATGGGTAAAATCGTGCGTGACCTGTGCCATAAACGGCAGGCCAGAAAAACCAACTCCTATGCACCGCACGTTCGCCCCGAAAGCAGTCTGGGAGATAATCGCAATAGATTTAAATGGACCTTTTGCGAGGTTTGGGGGAATCTCAATACTGGTAATGATTGACTATCGGTCAAGATATGCAATCGCGAGACCGGTAAAATCGACGTCCTTTGATAACACGAAAAGGATCCTAGATGACATTTTTAATAAGGAGGGTTTCCCCAAGGCCATAAATCCAACCAATTTCCTCTACACCATTTTATCCTCAACAAAATGGGTTGGTAGAAAATTTAATGAAAGTGGTGAACAAAGCCATGTAACTTCAGTGATGAATTGCAGGCTGCAGTGAATGCCCATAATTCCGCTTCACATACTGTTACCAGGATGGCTCCGGAAGAGGTCATGTACGGAAGAAAGATCCACCAAGGATTACCTCTGTTAAATCGAGGAAGGGCTGACATCAACGAACAACTTTCCATGAAATGGACGAATTACAACTTGAAATATTAAATAAACCAGCCACAGATGTCCAACTAGATACGGCGAAAAAATCTTCTGTTCCTGAGTCAGATGCGTCTCATAGTGATGACACTGGAGTTTCAAGCACGAACCTAACTGATACCCGAAATTCTGCACTCGAATTTGTGACTTCGGGAATCGAGCTCGTCGATAATTACGTACAGCTAAATGAACCACCGCAATCAACCACAAATCAACGGAACACAGTGGAATTGATTTCCGAAGTTAGATGCGACTCATAGCGACGACTTTATATCTCCATGCAGGACGAAACTCGAACCGGAAGACGGATTTCCTGAAACAGTTTCCATTAACTTTCCTGGCGAATATCGAGTGCAACCAGCAGGTGGATAGTCCTGAAAAATATGAATATATTTTTTGGCTCGGGAAGTAGAGTTAAATAGTACTTGTTAAAAATTTAACCTGACGTCTGACGTTGCTGAAATTCGAGTCGTTGCTAAACATGACTACTGCGTCGCATGTTCTGTGCAGTAATGTGCAACGAATTGAAGCTGATGCAGTAACTTCCAATAATTCGAGTAAGCTTTATTAAATATATTTGATCGAATTCATGTGAGACGCCCCTTGACCTTACATCATTTCAGATACAGAATAAAATACGAACGTTTCTGTATCATCACCATCAAACACCGACAACAGGCGATCATACCGAATGAACGAATTTTCAGTTTCACACCTCGTTCTGAGTTGTCTAGTTTAAGGGAGAAGCAAAAAATTTTTGACATAAGTGATAACAAACTCTGTGGGAACATGAATTTTAAATCGAATGATAAAGTCATTTACACATACAAGTCAATCGGTAGGAGTTTCAAACATGAAGCAAGAATTATTAAGCCTTTATCTAAGATATTTCACTTAATTGAAGTGGGTGGTTCAACTCGAAAGGCACACTTAAATCAATTAAAACGTATACCTCAAACACCTTTTGTATTAAATCATAAAAAAGATAGATAGATGTCTCTCCTAACGAAATTATTGATAATACAGATTCGAACTGCTCTGATGAAGACTTGAATCAACAAAAAGATTTCGAGAGTACTATAGACAGCATACAGAGTACAACTCCCATAATACGTCGATCTAAGAGAGCTAAAAGCCATTGGTACAGCAACCTGAACCTAGAGAAATCATCTAAAAATACAGATAAAGATTAGTGTATGAGGATACGATAATGGAGGACAGAAATGACTTAAACGGGGGAGATGATAGAAGAGGGATTAGGTGATAAGTTTTGAGAGAGGATGAACACTTGGAAAAACTTAACGGGAATCAAGTAGGGATTGATATGAATTGATGAAATATAATTAGTCTGAACTTGAACTCGCAACTGAACAGTCTTTTTCTTAATCGTATCTGAAGGTATCTTTTGATTGACATCGATACAGGGTCCTGACAACCATTAAAATAGGCCGTCAAGTACTGTTTCGTTCATATCTTCGTAACGCAATGTCCGAATGAAAAAAACAATCAATAGCGTTCTATACGTTCATTAGCCGTCAACAGAACTGAAATCGGTTCACAAAGGGCTGAGAAACCGATATGACATTATTTGTAACACACACAAACACACACACACACACACACACACACACACACACACACACACACACACACACACACACACACACACACACACACACACACACACACACACACACACACACACACACACATACCGACGAACACACATATATATATATATACAGCAATTCCATGAAAAAAAGTTATACGATCTCTCAGAATTTTATAATATTCGGTAGGATTGTTCAACATCGAAAAATATTAGACCCGTATTTTTTTATTTCGTTATTAGACTGGACCTTTCTGCGTTAGACTAGTCCAAAAAATCGTGATTTTTCAAAATCTTCAATTTTCAAAAATTTATAACTCCTAAACAAAAAACGCTTATTGATCGTCAATCAGTTTGGACGCAATTTTAAATCGCTCGCGACCACGCGCGTTTTGTTTTATTAATTTGTGCTTACTTTTCATTTTATTCTTGAGTGCTTTTTGCCGGTGCCGTTTATTCAAACATGAGTCAGATTAATTGTGAAGTGTGCTTATTGGACTCGTCTGTCGATTCCGTAATGTGGACGTGTATTGGATGCACACGCAAGTTTCACGCCGCCTGTGTGGGTGTGACGGTTCCCCGAGGCTCACTTCGGAACCCAAAAAAAGACAGAAAAGCTATTGATCCGTCGTTATTTGTGCTACCATGTTGTGGTTCATGCCAAACTCTGGTAACCGCAACTTTTGAGTTCAACGTTCTCACTCAACAACAAAAGCTCCTGGCTAAGCAAATTAGCGAAAACACGGAGGTTATGCATCGACTTGCTCTCCAACAGGAAAAACCAAATATAGTCTCGGAAGCTATTGAGAGTATGGAAGTCATTCTTACTAGCATAAAAAATGAACTGTCTTCCATTAACAGAAACAGTAGTTTGACTGTAAGTACTACTATGCTGAAAAATCATTTAACCTCTTTAGTTGACACAGCAATGACGTCAACAATGCATAATCTAGCAGGTGATCTAAAAAAGGAGCTGCTAAATATTAACAATGAAATAAGTCAGCTCAATCAGCTGAGCATAGAAACCGCAGCCAGTTTAAATATGCAAAGCAACTCTATGCTAGAGCTCGATATCTTGGACGAGCTAAAAGCACTGACTGCGAACATAAACGCAATACCAAGGCATGGGGAAGCACACGCCAATGCACATTTAACTCCGTCACTCGATTCAAATCCCAGCCTGGCGATAGAATTGAATCATAACAACAAACACGACACCGACGACTCAGGTTGACGACTTTTGGGAATGAGGAAGGTATGGAAAGCGGATTGGAGTGAATATGATGCTCGAAAATTACGTCGTTTGAATCAGCAGAAATTGGCTGAAAAGGCTAAAAAGAAGAAGAAACAGTATCTAGCAAATTTAGCAAGAAACGTCGACTTCATTAACAACAACAACAACAACAACAACAACAACAACAACAACAACAACAACAACAACAACAACAACAACAACAACAACAACAACAACAACAACAACAACAACAACAACAACAACAACAACAACAACAACAACAACAACAACAACAACAACAACAACCATAGCAACCGTATACACTCACCTGTTTTCAACAATAAATGCAACAACAACAACAAAAATCTCAACACCATCGGCAATCCACATAATCTACTACCACATGATCGAGACCTACTTGCGGCAGCAAAGCATCGTTTTTCCAGGCCGCCACCCATCTATCAACCGATACAATTTCAACGAGGCGAAATCCTACACCCTTACCCGGCAATTGATGAATCTTCACGCATAGCTCCTTCACATTCACCCAACTGGATGGCTCCGGGAGTTTTTCAGCTGCACCATGTGAGTCATGTACATGCTCGCATGGGCATTCGAGTTTTCATCGGTAGTGACGAAACCCTTAGAGGAGGATAATGATTTTGAAGAGCATGGCGATAACGAGAATTTGACGACATCTCTAGATCAGAGAGGGGTAATTAATTTAAATAATTTTAATAATCTTAATTTATCGACTAACTCGAATGAGCAAACGCTTCCACCTAAAACACAATTAAGTACCGAAATTATAGTTTATTGCCAAAATTTTAACCGCATGAAAAGTGCGGTTAAAATTCAAGAAATTCATAATAAAATTTTGGGTTGCTCATTCCCAATAATAATGGCAACTGAAACCAGTTGGGATCAAAGCGTTAGGAGTGAAGAAGTCTTCGGAAATTCTTATAATGTTTTTAGAAATGATCGCAATTTGGAAATTTCTGAAAAAAGTCAGGTGGTGGTGTTTTAATAGCTATTTCTACCAATTTTAATTCAGAAATTATCGAAACATCAAAAGTTATGGAGTTTGAACATGTATGGGTGAAAGTACACATGGCAGGTGAAACACATGTATTTGCCTCAGTGTATTTTCCTCCAAACAACGCTCGTAAAGAAGTATATGAACATTTTTTTCACATTGCAGACGCAATTATGTCTGAGCTTCCCCAGAAGTGAAAGTTCACATATATGGAGATTTTAATCAACGTAGTGCTGAATTCATTTTAGATACCGAAAATGAGTGCATCCTTCTACCAGTCGTCGGAGAAAATGAAACATTACAGTTTATTTTCGACAAAACTGCAGGTTTAGGGCTCAACCAAGTTAATCATGTAAAAAACCAGCAAAATTGCTATTTAGATTTTTTATTAACAAATATTGAGGAAGATTTCTGTGTAGCAAAATCACTTTTTCCATTATGGAAAAATGAAGCTTTTCACACAGCAATTGAGTTTTCTTTATTTATTCACGAATACGAAAGACCCGACGACTTCGGATATGAAGAGGTCTTCCAATATCATTTAGCAAATTATGATATCATACGAAATAAAATTATCAGAATTGATTGGCAAATCATTTTTAAGAACGAAGGAAATATTGAGACTTCTGTTGAAGTTTTTTACAAATTATTGTTTGAAATAATATTTGAAGAAGTACCACTCAAAAAAATAAGACGACAAGGTAAGTCAAACCAACCAGTTTGGTATAATAAACAAATAAAAAATTTGAAGAATCGGAAGCAAAAAGCACACAAAATATACAAAAGAGATGGTAACAGCAATAACCTGGCAAACTACTTGAGTATTTGTGATGAACTGAATCTAACCATAAAAAATGCATATGATGAGCACAATGCAAAAACTGAACTTGAAATTAAGTCTTGCCCAAAAAAATTTTTCAATTATGTTAAAACTAAATTGAAATCTGACAACTTCCCATCTAGAATGCATCTTAACTCAAATGTTGGTAATAACGCAGAAGAAATTTGCAATCTATTTGCAACATTCTTTCAAGAAATATATACCACATTTGCTGAAGAAGATCGCGATTACGAATATTTCGATTTCTTCCCAGGATTTTCAAGGGACATTGGAGTTAGTCAAGTCGAATTTCAAGACATATTTCAAGGTTTGAATAATTTAGACGTTTCTAAAGGTTCTGGCCCTGATGGAATACCACCAGTATTTATGAAAAACTTAGCATTGGAACTTACATCACCTTTATTTTGGCTATTTAATATGTCATTGAAATCTGGGATCTTTCCCAAACTGTGGAAAGATTCCTACCTAGTACCTATTTTAAAAAGTGGGAAAAAATCTGACATACGTAACTATCGTGGAATTGCCATTTTATCTTGCATTCCTAAACTTTTTGAAGCAATTATTAATGAAAAATTGTTCACTCAAATCAAAAACAGAATCACTACAAAGCAACATGGATTTTTCAAAGGACGATCGACTAGCACAAATTTATTGGAATTCGTTAACTACTCTCTGATAGCAATGGACAATGGTTACCATGTAGAAGCTCTTTATACAGACTTCAGCAAAGCTTTTGATCGCATTGACATACCCATGCTTCTTTTTAAATTGCAAAATTGGGAATTGAGCCAGGAATTCTCAAATGGATCGAATCCTACCTTACTAACCGGCAACAAATAGTAAGATTTAAAGGGAAGAAATCAAACCCTATTCAAGTCACCTCTGGAGTCCCCAAGGCTCTCATTTAGGCCCCTCTTATTTATTTTGTTTGTAAATGACGTTTCCTTTATTCTTAAAAACATTAAATTTCTTGTTTATGCTGATGACATGAAACTATTTTTAGAAATAAGAAATAAAGAAGATATTATTACATTCCAGCAAGAAATAAACGTTTTCTATGTCTGGTGTAACAAAAGTCTTTTACAGCTAAACGTAAAAAATGTAATTCGATTACTTTTAGTAGGAAACGAAGCACTCTAGACGTAACTATTAATTTAGGGAATCAGCCAGTTGAAAAGTGTAAAAGAGTAAGGGACTTAGGAGTTATCTTGGATTCCAAACTTACATTCATTGAACATTACAATACTATCATCAACAGAGCAAATAATATGCTTGGATTTATAAAACGTTTTTGTTACAATTTTCATGACCCGTACACAATAAAAACATTGTACATTGCATATGTGAGGTCAATACTGGAATATTGTAGCGTAGTTTGGTCACCCTTTTCAGTCATACAAGAAGAACGAATAGAATCGGTACAGAAGCAGTTTTTACTATTTGCCCTTCGTAAATTAGGTTGGACAAGGTTACCTCTTCCATCTTATGAAGCACGCTGTATGCTAATCAGCATCCGATCATTAAAAGAGCGCCGTGAATTTGCATTAGTTTCATTCGTAAATGATATTGTTGCGCAACGCGTTGACTCAGTAGAACTTTTAGCAAAACTTAATTTTTACATTCCGTCCCGGCAATTACGAAATAGAAATATATTTACTACAAGCCATCATCGCACAAATTACGCCAAATTTGGGCCTCTTAATCAGATGATGGCAACGTACAATAAGCACGGAGAAAATGTTGACTTCACTATGACTAAAACAAAATTGAAGCAATACTTCAATGCAATTAGATAACCTAAACATTAAAAATATAAACCTGATATGTTAGTTTTTTAAGACATACTATATATTTAAGAAGTGTAACATAAAATTGTAAATATCATTGTAACAAAACGGTCTACTACTGATTGACGACAAATAAATAAATAAATAAATAAATAAATAAACCGTTTAACCGATTTTAGTCATTTTTGGCCATTGTATTGGTATTTTTTTGAATTTCCAAGCAAAAATACGAAACCTTTGAATATATCAATTTTTGTATGAAAAAAATACAAAACAAATAGTTTTTCTTGAATTTGACTGCGAGGGGCCTCAACGACTCCTTGTTTTAGTATTTTTAAATGAAAGAGCATTCAATTTTACATAACATATCAAAAAATTGGAGATGTTCTGCGTGTCGTTTTGGAGATACAATTTTTTAAATAATAAATCATTACTCTTCATTTTATACATCACCCGCCTGTAGAAACGATGAAGATGCATGGTAGATTACCATGCGTCTCCATCCAATCAAACCTATGACTAATGAAATCTATGAGTTACTTACAAACTTAGTATAACATTCGAATCAGTCTTTAAGGCTTTCCGTTAACCACACAGACCAATTGCTATTTTTTGACGATTACCTTTTCAAATAAATAAGGCTTTAAAATTTCAAATATTTTTGCTTAGTGTAAGTTCCAAGAAAAAAACACTTTAAAGCCGCGCGACATGATGAACATGTTAAAAAATAAGAAAAACACTTTTATACATTTATTTTTATTTATTAAGTTTTTTCATAACAATTTTATACATTTTTCTTCCGTTGAAAATGAATTTTGTTTCACAATAATATACTCTTCGTTTTGAGGCTTAAAACTATGGAATGACTGAGTCCCTGAAATTTGCTTCACACGTGTGTAACGATTTTTTAATTTTCTTTCCATTTTATTATAGTCGGATTCCGAAAAAAATTGATAGTGTATTTTCGAGTCTGGCTTAGAAATAGCCCATGAATAAAGTTCTTCGGCCGTTGTTATGTGATGATCTTGCAAACTGGCTTTCGCAGCATTTCGTTTCAATACGCCTCCCAAAGCATCACAAGGGCCCTTTCCATGACAAGTAGCGAAAAAATTCCACTCGGCATCTATGCCAAAATCTTTTTGCATGTTGCACAAATTAAAAGCGGTCATTTTATTTTTGTATTGGCTTCCAGATCCATCAGAGAAGAAATAAATTTTCTCTAAACCTGATAACTTACTTTTTATGAACGCTATGCATTGAGTCAAAAAAGACGCACTGCGACATGATTATGTTTAGTGAAATCAGCAATTGCAATAAAACTGGTAAACTTCAAATCATTTGATTCTTCATCTTTAAAATAAATAGCACAAGGGTGAATAGTACATTGAGCGTTTGCCCAATGAAAGCCTTGAACTGCATCCTGCACAACGAATGAATAATTCTCCGAAAAATCACAGATTATGATACACTCAGTAGCTTTTAAATTGTTTTTCACGTGTTTTAAATAGTTTGCCTGTCGCTCAGCTGTAAAGTTATGTGGCAATAAATTGAGTAATTTTTCTAAAAAAGTATCAATAAATTCTTGTGTGTCCATTTCAACTAAGTCCAAACTGCATCTTTCTGCTTGACGCCATTGTTTAAATTGTAATGATTCAACGTGACCGTTATTAAGAATGGTCATAAGTTCTACCGCCAAAATTTGCATTCCCGGACAATTTTCGCAACATTGCTGCCAGCAATGCTCATTTGGATTTTGACAAATTATTTTTGAAAACATATCATGGTAGGACTGAACACCATCTGGAAGTAATTGTTTACTTTGGAGTGTTTTAAAAATCAATTTAACGTTTTGGTGGTAAATGCAAACGCACACCGTATGCGTGCCACTTGTTCCTGCCAAAATGCAGTGTTTTGGACGGTTACTGGCGAACATCGAAAATCCAATCTTAATATCAGGATGAGTATTTTTAAATATGGAGTACGCCTCTTGCAAATTGCATAAAACTAACCTTCTTTGTATGTAGATCCTACCTTCTTCATTGTTGGATATCAAATAATCCCTTTTTCCCGGGCAACACGACTTATATCGTCGCTATTATAAAAATTACGAACACGCATTAGCGTTTCCTCTCCTAACGAAGCTCTACTAATCCTCTTTTTAGGCACTGACATTATTCCCTCCTGTTGTTGTAATACTTTCACTTGGTTGGCCATATATTGGGAAACATCAAACTCTTGCATAATCCTATATGTAGACCAACTTTTGGGCAGTGTGGTTAAAATCCTATACCGCTCATTGCTATCTTTTGTTTCCTTAAATTTATCCTTAAGCTGTGTTAGCATTTCATTATCGTCAGACAAAAACGTGTTATTGGTGGTACCGATCGATTCATAGCTGGTTGTTTATATAAGTCGTTGAGGCCCCTCGCAGTCAAATTCAAGAAAAACTATTTGTTTTGTATTTTTTTCATACAAAAATTGATATATTCAAAGGTTTCGTATTTTTGCTTGGAAATTCAAAAAAATACCAATACAATGGCCAAAAATGACTAAAATCGGTTAAACGGTTTAGGAGTTATAAATTTTTGAAAATTGAAGATTTTGAAAAATCACGATTTTTTGGACCAGTCTAACGCAGAAAGGTCCAGTCTAATAACGAAATAAAAAAATACGGGTCTAATATTTTTCGATGTTGAACAATCCTACCGAATATTATAAAATTCTGAGAGATCGTATAACTTTTTTCATGGAATTGCTGTATATATATATATATATATATATATATATATATATATATATATATATATATATATATATATATATATATATATATATATATATATATATATATATATATATATATATATATATATATATATATATGTATATATATATATATTCATATATATATTATATATATATATATATATATATATATAAATATATATATATATATATATATATATATATATATATATATATATATATATATATATATATATATATATATATATATATATATATATATACTCGCTGACCCGGCAGACTTAAACTACTTATTGGAAAATTGGAGAAGTTATTAGCTCGAATCGCATGCTTATGGCTGTTAGATGGCATTGGATCTAGAGCAGTCTTGAATATTTGAATCAATCTATTGGACTCATGAAGCATCGCTTGCAATTGTTGTACAATGTCCCGCATCATGGTGGAATAATCTTGCTGAGTGTTTCTCCCATGATATAAATCTGTAAAAATTTATGGGCTGTGTTCGTCGATGGCAATATTGAACTCGCGTTTTGGTTTATTTGACCTGTAACGTAGACGGTTTCACAATTTTATAATTTACTAACTTTTAAACTATGTCCAAGAAAAGTTTTGAATATTGTTATGTGCGTTGCGCCAAACGAAATCATTTTGAAACAACCACTATAACTCTGGATGTTCTGCAGAAAATGTTTAGAACCACGTCCTGATCCAAACATCAATGAGCGCAAAGGCTCTGGTGTTTCATTTGGGAACTTCAATGCATTTCAAAGAGAACAAACTACACTCATTGATTCAATGGCGACGGATATATTCGCATTGTAATCAACTAAAGGCAGCAAGTTGAAGATTTTTTTAAATGTAGGCTTGCCTTCGAAATCAATTTATAAGGTTATGTTAGGCGAGATTGTAACCTGATCTTTCTGATACTTGCCGATTATGCTTCTTTCTAACTTTATCGCTTGTATTTTGAGCTGCTGTTTCTTCTTCACTCAACATCATTCAAGCCCATGAAATCCGTTGTCGATCCAATTTAGTTTGAGTTTGAGTTGCATTCGAGAATGTGCTAAGCTAGCAGCCGTGCTGTTGCCACGACCGATATTATTCCGTCTAGTTTTAAGGCATTTAACAACAATACTAATTGAAATCACAGCTTTATTAGTATCTTTTAAATTTCTAGTAATTTCGTTGTTTTCATCTTCCTGGGGCCCTATTAATCACACGGTGAACGATACTATTTAATGCAAGGACACATGTAATAAAACATCTGTCAGTTCAACACAGAAGACATAAACTAATACCACAGACAGACGTTTAAGCAAGAGCAAAATTAATCGATAACTTTGTGTAAATTTTTGAATCGCTAGCAAGCGCTAGCGTAAGCAACTGTTGCTTCACTAACGCTACGTAGTTCACTTGGTCGACGTGCCCACTGATGTGGTGAAGTTGCGGCATCTGCTAGCATGTCAAAATATCACTCCGTCGTTCGCCACATGCCATCCGATATTGACTCGATGTTTTGACGTGCAATTATATGCCACATAGCGTCTACAAAACTGACAGATTTGCTTTTTGCTAAATGCTTATTGACATTTGGCGATTCCTTTCAAATTGACGGTTGCGGAAATTTACACAAGTCGAGATTCAAGCTTGAATGGCTGTGCTAATACTTTCACTTTCCATTGACCTTCACTCCAATTCTTAACCAACATTAGAATGGGGCCTTTCAACGTTTGTAAACATACACTTCTGAGCATATTTTCACGCAAGCCATAGGCTACACACGCAACCCTATAACATCATCGTGTAGGGTAAACTTTCCCCTACATGATTATAGTATTGGTTTGCGTGGGTGACCTATGGTTTAAGAGAAAAAGGGCTCAGAAATGTTTCTTTACAAATGTTGATAGGCCGTATTATATTGTTGATCGAGAATTTACATCTCACTGCGAGGTGTCACCAATACTAACGTTTCAGTTTATACGTGTATCTACACGCTATAAATCGTTTTTACTGAGGTTACTTTTTACACTGGGAGGAGTGCGCTGTTATAAAACACCGTTTTTAAAAATTCCTAAATCCTCGTAAAAACCCGTAATTCACGAAAACTTCGTAAAAAGCGATAAAAGCTAGGTTTACACACATTTTTAATCAAATTTAAGCGAACGGTATCTATTCACATGTATAACAAGAACCACGTATTTTTTCCGCAAACCAATTCAAATTCCGAAAACCCCGTAAAAAATTGCGAAATAATCGACTCTATTGTGTTATCATTTTTTTTATATCTTTTCAAAAGGTCAATCAGAGATTCTCTCTTTTCTCGTTCTTTTGTTTTTGTTAAAAACGACGCCATTATAAAAGTTTCCAACGGTTCCACCTTACAAATCGAAAGATGGTCTTGTCTAGCATATTATGAGATTCCCATACAAAATTGCAATTCGGTTTTTATGACTTTTTTTTTCATTTGTCAGTTAATTTTTCAACTTTTTTTTATTTATGTAAACCTGTTGGGAACCAAGACGAACCAAACAAAAAAGAAATCAAGTAAATCCATCGTGTCGTTCGTGAGTTATGCTGTCACGAACGGACAGCGTTTCATTTATATATATATATATATATATATATATATATATATAGATATATATATATATATATATATTTATATATATATATAAATATAAATATATATAAATATATATATATATATATATATATATATATATATATATATATATATATATATATATATATATATATATATATATATATATATATATAAATATGTATATATATATATATATATATATATATATATATATATATATATATATATATATATATATATATATATATATATATATATATATATATATATATATATATATATATATATATATATATATATATATATATATTTATATATATATCTTATATTATATAGTACAAAGCTAACCCTGATCACCCAACACTTAAGACACCAGCGACCATCGAGGAATTCGCTAGGCTAAGCAGACCCACGACCACCATCATCATCATCATCGATAGCCGGTAGCAACGACATCAACGAACCAACGACGTACACTTGACGACTCAGCACGAGACGGCATCGACGCTTGTCACGATCGATAGCAGCTAGCAACAACGCCAACGACCTGACGACGCTACATTTTCCCGTACTTCGGACCCGGATGACGACTCAGCAGCAGCGGCCTAGATCGGAATTGCTGTGTAGGGACTTTAGGGTATTTCGATAGATTCGATGTAAGCTTTGATTACTAATAAAATTATTATCGTTTCAACCTCCAACTAGGTAGTTCGCGTTTAAGTTTTTTAAAAACTTTGAAAACCAAATGAATTATTAACTGGCGCAGTCGTGCGGATTAGTTTTTGCTTAAAGTGTTCGTGAGTGCAATTTCGTTTCAGCCTAAGCGCCTTCGCGAGTGAATATCGCGGAGTAAGAACCAGTTTCGCATCCGAACACAGCAAGGAACCTCCGCTACTTAGAATAAAGCTTGAACGGACATCGAGCAGTTAAACGTAAGTTATCGAGAGTTAAACGTAAGTAATTTTTATTTTCTTAAATTAACAATTAACGACGGACAAGTGCTTTCTCAATAAAAATAAAAGCCTTGCCCCGAACATAACCAATAAACCCTACTAATTAAGAGAGTCGAGCCCGGACCATCCGTAAGCGACACTCTGGATATCACAAGAATAGAGAAAAACACTAACATAAAATCAAAAAAAACTATAATTAGAAATCAGTGAAAAGTGAAAACTAAAACTAGTGAATTTTTAAGTGAAAGTTATTAGTTTAAAGTGAAAGTTATTAGTTGAAACCAAATATGAACCTGCCAAACCCTCCTATCCCTGGTATCCCAGAACCCATAAATCCCGATGAAGAGGAGGCCAATAAAATTGCTCAAACGGAAGCAATTTTCGCAAAGGCAGAAAAAGTCCTAAAGGCGATGCAAACGCCTCAGGCTATCCGTGAATTACCACAGTTTGACGGAAACCCCGTCAGGTTGCACTGTTTTGTACGAGCAGTAGAAAATTTGCTACCGTTCGTAGACACTTTAAAAGACACACCATTTGAGCACGTATGGCTCCAGTCCATACGGGCAAAAAACACCGGAGAAGCGGAACAAGTGCTCGAAATTTACGGCACACCGCTTGACTGGAATTCGATAAAGGCTAACTTGATAGCCTATATAACGATAAGCGTGATTCGGTCACGCTTACAAGAGAATCGTTCCAGTTACAGCAACACGGAACAATTGAAGATTTTTTCGGAGAAGTACAACACTAAATCACACCAACCTTGGAGCAGAGGACGCCAAGATAAGTGCAGATCGGGTGACAACTCACCAGGATAACGCGCTGCAGGTATTTCTCGCCGGGCTGAAAGAGCCCATTGGCGGAAATGTCCGTGCTCGCCGTCCTAAAAGTTTAAAAGAGGCATTTGATTCGGCGATTGAAGAAAGAAATTTTCAAAATCGACATGGTTTGAGCAAAGTAGATTACACACCTCGTTCATTTAAACCACTTCCACCACCACCTCCACCGAAACCTAAACACTATCCATATTCTGACCAACGTCCAATAATGCAACAACAGCAACCACGAAATATTTATCCTCGATTTACAAATAACCAACCGCAACCACGAAATAATTATCCCCAATTTACAAATAACCAACCGCAACCACGAAATAATTATCCCCAATTTACAAATAACCAACAACAACCAAGAAACTTTTATCCTCAACATCCAAAGCCACCGCCAAAGCCGAGTCCGCAACCTCAAAATGTTGCCGCTCATAACCTATTGCCAAGACCAACACCTATGGAGGTAGACCCATCCATAAGGTCGAGGAATGTTAATTATATGAATCGGCCTAGACCGATAAATTATCATGAAAACGTTGAATCTAGTCAGGCATATTACGAACCCGAATATCATTATGTGGATGCTTATCAGTACCATAACGAACAGGCCGACGAAGACCCCATGCCTAGTGCATCAGGTCAATCAAATAGCGCCGAATACAAAATTGAAGAACCCGAGACCGACAAATTAAATTTTCATCTGGTCGAGGAAGCGGTGATGAACGGTTGAATAATTTTCTTCCGTACATCAAAATTATGACCAATAAAGGACCCTTGAAATTTTTAATTGATACAGGGGCCAATAAAAATTATATAAGTACCAAACATGTTAATTTAAACAAATGTCGCAACACACAACCAATGATGATAAGAAATGTGAGAGGTGTTCATACTGTTAACAAATTTGTAGAATTTAACCCATTTTTTAGAATACCGAATTCAAACAAACAAAAGTTTTACGTCTTTGACTTCCATGAGTATTTTGACGGTCTTATCGGTTATGAGACCTTACGTTCATTAAAAGCCGATATTCTTACGTCCCAAAATATACTTCAATTTCCTTCCGGCACGATAAACATGTTTCGAAAATATCCCACCTCGACCGTTGTGCAGCTAAACTCTCACGAAACCAAAGCTGTGAGTTTACCAATTAACGGTTGTGACGGAGAATTTTACCTAGAAGATGATTTTTTACTATCTCCAGAAATAATGCTTCATTCTGGAATTTACCGTTCCGCGGACAATCGTGCCTTTGTAACGATTTCAAACATAACTGGTTAACCTTCCAAAGTTTTGGTAAAGCTTCCGTTAGAGGTCGAGCTTAATAATTTCGAGATAAATCAAGCAGACCCAGAAGAAATAGTCCACACACCAAGGACACCGGTTTTTGATCAGCTTAGACTGGATCATTGAAATACAGAAGAGAAGGTTAGCCTTTTGAAAATGATAGCGGATTACGAAAACATTTTTCATGTGGAAACAAGGTTGCGGCTTATCATTTTTGACTTATCCATATTCATTTGCCGATAGCTCTTCTCAGAAGCTCAATTTCAAAATATAATGTATGATGAACTTATGGTGCTTGAGTAGACCTACAACTTGGTCTAACAATACATAGCTCTATCTCTTATATCTGAGGAATAAGAGCGTATATTCGCAGTGATCTTCGCGATGATATTCGCGGTGAAGATCACGCGATTATCATCGTGAAGATCACTGTGAATATACGCTCTCATGTCGAAGATATAGGAGTTAGAGCAATGTACTATTTGACAAAGTTGTAGGTCTACTCATGCACTACAAGTTCATCATACATCATATTATCAAATCGACCCTCTGAAAGGAGATATTGGCAACTTAAATTGCCTGAGTCAAAAATGATAAGCCGCAACCCTGTGTGGAAAATCAACCATTGACTTTTACCAACGCAATCAAACATAAAATTGTAACGAAAGATGACATCCCTATCCATACGAAATCATACCGCTACCCTTTTTGTCATCGACAAGAGGTTCAGCAGCAGATTTCAAAAATGTTGGATCAAGGAATCATTAGGCCCTCAAACAGCCCCTGGACTTCCCCTGTCTGGATCGTCCCGAAGAAGCTGGATGCATCCGGGAAGAAGAAATGGCGGCTTGTTATAGATTACCGTAAATTAAATGAGAAAACGATTGACGATCGTTATACCATCCCTAATATTACGGACATTTTGGACAAGCTTGGTCGATGTATGTATTTTTCAACTCTCGACCTCGCATCTGGATTCCACCAGATTGAAGTGGAAAAGAATGACAAACAAAAAACTGCGTTTAGTGTCGAAAACGGGCACTACGAGTTTTTAAGGATGCCATTCGGTTTGAAAAATGCTCCATCCACGTTCCAACGCGTGATGGACAACGTTTTAAGAGGGCACATTGGTGTCAGGTGCCTTGTTTATATGGATGACATCATCATGTTTTCCACTAGCCTGAAAGAACATTTACATAATTTGAGGAAGATTTTTGAAACACTTCGTAAATACAACATGAAAATTCAACTTGATAAAAGTGAATTTCTCCATGAGGAAGTCGCCTTCTTAGGGCATGTTGTGACTCGCGAAGGAGTCAAGCCAAATCCTGACAAAATTGAGGTAATCAGGAAATGGGCATTGCCTAAAACTGAGAAAGAACTACGTGGCTTTCTCGGAATCTTGGGCTATTATCGCAAGTTTATTAAAGACTTTGCGAAAATAGCAAAACCATTGACACAAGCTCTTAGAAAAGGAGAGAAAATTACACATGACAAAGCTTTTGCGGATGCGTTTGAAAGATGTCGGAATATTCTTACTTCAAGCGATATCCTTCAGTATCCCGATCTGGAACGACCTTTAATTTTAACAACAGACTCCTCAAACTATGCAATTGGCGCTGTCTTGTCCCAAGGACATGTAGGTAGTGACAAGCCTATCGCTTTCGCTTCGAGGACCCTCAACAAATCAGAGGAAAACTACTCTGCTATTGAGAAGGAACTGTTAGCTATCGTGTGGGCTTGTAACTATTTTCGTCCATACCTTTATGGAAGAAAATTTACACTTTACACAGACCACAAGCCTCTGACGCAGAGCTTAAAAATATCATATTCAATTCTCAAATTGCACCCTGACTGAGTCAAAATATTAGTCATCACGCACTGTTCCTAGCGTACATGAAGTAAACACAAATTTGCCTTCATGAATCTCTTGTGCAAGATGAGTCAACTTGTTTTGTTTTGCTTTACTTTAATCATACATTCATTCCAGAAAGCAATGAATGTACGTAAGTGAAAAAAACTCATTCAATTTCAACGTTCTACCGTGAAGACGAAAGAACAGTCATTCATTTGGAGAATCAATGAAGTGGAAAAAACCAAAACTTCTCGAATCGATCCTACAAATGCCTTTTCTCGAACAAATGCCCCACAAACTCTGTAGCGATTTCGCCCTTTTGGCTTTTTGGCTTCCTTTGCCTTCAGCCATGTTCGGGAATATTTGAAATCCTGTGGCAAAAAAAAAATCACTCACCAACGCGAAAATGAATGACTGGTTACAAGAACATTCAGTCAAGCAACCAAAATCTCGTGAGGCTTGAATAGCCGTGTACTTTGTTGTGGTGTGAATGAGTTGTGTGGAGCACGAGGACAACGGAATGACTGAGCATAGCAAAATAGTAAACACGAATATATTGCGTGACTGATAGAACGAAATGAAGAGAAGGAAAATTGTACCTACTGAATATTTTTTTTACTCATCGTTAACGACGGGTGTCAATTTTTTCGAGCTCTGCTCTGACGTATAGACTGAATTTGAAAGACTCCAATAGCCGGTTGATACATTGGCGGCTGAGCGTGGAGGAGTACGACTACGAAATTAAATACCGACCGGGAAAACAAAATGTCGTTGCAGACAGTCTTTCAAGGGTAAAGGGTGTGTTCACGCACATAGAACGATTGTTCGTTAATCAACCCGGTAAAGACGCGCGGTGATATCTTCACTAAAAGATTTAATTTGCGGACACTGAACCAAACACTTTATTGACCGAACAAGAAACGATATATTATCGGTGAAAGCTAACCGAACGCGGCGGTGGTTTATTATTAACTAACTATCATCTGTTTTCTGTTCTGCTGCCTCTACGCAGTAGAGGTGGTTTGAGCAAAACAATAGACGATCGTGAGGCGATCGGCCACTACCTACAAGTGTATGGTACGGTGACCTACAAACTTTCTGATGGAATCTGCGAGAGTGAGTGACCACACGCTAGGGTGGTTCTCGCAACATAGCTCAACAAATTCAAATCATAATTATTGGCACGACCATAGCCGGCCGCCTTGAAACCTACGGATTTCAATTACGCTTTTCAATTAATCTGATTGCATTCTAAACTTGGATCTAATTCTATTTATGCGTATTGGGTCGTACTGGGCGCTGCCTAGACGAAACTGACGGTGTTGTTTTTCGACGGATGAACTTCGGATAGATGGCTTCTAGTGGGAGTCCCGTACGTGAAACGGCTTCGGGTTTCTTGTACATCTGGGGTTTTCGGTACATCTGCGGCTTGATTGCTGACGGTGAACAGGATGGCAGTAGTACTTCTTCAGGGGGTGCGGTCGATTCGTCTTCCTCTTGGATACGGACGATAGGTATCGATCGCTGGTGGGAGTCCTCTAGGTTGTCCTGCGGTTGTCCTCGACGACGACGGAGGGGCATCAAACGTTGCTGCAAATGAGAGGGTGCTTTTTCACTTGGATTTATGTACAATACAACAACTTGCCTGGAGCGGAGGCCTCCGTGGCCTCCGCGGCCGCTACCAGCGGCGGTGATGTCCAACGATTGAAAACGGTTGCAAAGTGACCAAATCGGTACCAAGGTGGGTCCTGACGGTTGCGGTGAGCTCATACCGCGCCATGAGACTGATCCGGTTGCTACAGGATGCTCGATGAGTTGGCCAAACTCCGATTGACACTGCAGCTTCTGTACCAGTGAGTGATGTCAGGATGTACCTCGGCGAAACGTGACGAATTAGCCATGCAACAAACTGAGTCGGTTACCGTGCCGCCAAAAATGCCTCCGTTGTGAGATCGGAGACTAATTCAACATGAACGGCCTTCGTGACTAGGCAGACGAAAACTGCAACGAAGCACTTTACTGGAGTACTTCGGCGATGAGGATAGGAAACCAGAAACGGGCCACAGTAATCCACACCAACCTTCATGAATGGCGGGGCCGGTATTACCCTTTCTGGTGGCAATTCAGCCATCAGCTGTTCCAAACATCTTGGTCTGACTCGGAAGCAGGTGACGCATTGGTGCAGAACCTTTCGCTCCAGGTTTCGAATGTTGGGGATCCAGAATCGTTCTCTGGCACTAGCGATGACGACTTGCTGTCCGGCGTGAAGCATTTTCACATGGTAATAGCAGATTACCAACGTGGCTAGAGGATGACGGGGATCAATGATCATTGGATGCTTCCGATTTTCCGAAACAGTTGCATTCCGGAGCCGGCCGCCAACGCAAAGTATACCATCTCGTAGTATGGTATGGAGGGATGATATTCTCGAGGAGTTTTTAACCTGATCCTCCCGGGACAGACTTGCAATCTCCAGAGGAAAGCATTCCTTTTGCGAGAGGCGAACCAGTTGCAGTAGGGCGTCTTCGTATTCTTGCATGCTGATGTGGCCGATTTTTCGGGAGTTTCTGTTCGTGCTCTGTGAGTTGTGACGGAACCGACGTATTAAAGCCACAAGTCGAACAAGAGAGAATAGTGACGAACGTAGCGAAAATATCTTGCTTGGAGCAATGGCTTGCACTGGCAGGGTTACGCATTTCCGTTCTTCAAGGGAGGCTGGATCAATCTGTTCAACGCTGACATCAGAGGTTGCAGGCCAGAAGCTTTGACCTTGGTGCAACCAAACAGGTCCGTTGAACCAGAGAGGCTGGTATTCCATCTGTGTGGCTGATATTCCGCGCGAGAGAACGTCAGCTGGATTTTCGCTTCCTGCGACATGATTCCACACACCGCTTTTCGTCAGATGCTGAATCTCTGACACTCTATTCGCCACAAAGGTTTGCCATCACGATGGTGCCGACGCAATCCAAAATTTGACGATGTTGGAATCAGTCCAGAAGTACGACAGAATAACTAGTGAGGTGGCTTGGCTGACCTTCTCATAGAGATGGCTGAGGAGCAGAGCAGATGACAATTCGAGACGGGGCGTTGTCTGTTTGCGTTTCTTCTTCTTCAGGTCCTCAAGTGGTGCAACTCGTGACTTAGCCATCATTAGCTGAACAAGCACGGAGCCATCCGCGTAAGTACAGCGGAGGTACAAACAAGCGCCGTATGCGTTATCCGAAGCGTCGCAGAATCCATGCCATTCGGTTGAGATGCATTCCTGGGTATATCCAACCCATCGCGGAATGCTAATGGATTCCAGGGAACAAAGATTCCGGCGATATTCCAACCAAAATGCCTGATGGTTTTCTGGGAGCGGATCATCCCAGCTCATTTCTAGCTTCCACAGTGTCTGGATGAAGATTTTTGCTTCGACGACGACTGGCCCTATCAGACCCAGTGGATCGAAAAGCTTCGATGCGTCGGAAATCACAACTCGTTTTGTAATCACTGACGTTGTGTTCCACTCGGGCATGGTGAAACGGAAGTTGTCAGTTTTGGTGCACCTGACGAGACCCAACGTTTTCACGGTTGAAGATAGAGGCGAGGAATCCATTTCGAATACCGCTCGATGATCACGTCGATCCGGCTGCAACTCACATAGCAAATTTTCACAGTTGGAGTTCCACTTGCGTAGTGAGAACCCTGCGGAGTCTGTGAGTGCGATCATGTCTTCTACCAGTCTCTTTCCTTCTTCGGGATTGTCAACGCCGGTGATCATGTCATCAACGTAAAAATCTTTCCGCAACACCCTCGCTGCGCCTGGATGTGTGGCTTCTCCGTCTTCTGCCAGTTGAACCAGACAACGTGTAGCGAGAAAAGGAGCGGCTGCGGTGCCGTACGTTACGGTCGTTAGCTGGAACACCTTGATAGGTTCGTCGGCGTTTGTTCTCCACAAAATCAGCTGCAGTTTCTGATCACGTGGGCACATCTTGATCATCCGATACATTTTTGCTACATCGGACACAATTCCGATCCGGTGCAGACGGAATCGAGCATGGATAGAAATCAGATCGTCCTGAACCACAGGACCGACCATCAGCCCGTCGTTGAGCGAAAGACCAGACGATGTTTTACACGAAGCATCATACACTACACGCAACTTTGTTGTTGTGCTGTCCGGCTTCAAGACGGCGTGATGAGGCAGAAAGTAGTGTACCGCCCCGGACAACTCTTCTTCGCTTATTTGTTTCATGTGCCCCATTGACACGTACTCCTCCATGAAATCCCAATACGGCTTCTTCAGCTGAGGGTTATTGGATAACCTTCTCTCCATACTAAGGAATCGTCTCTCCGCCACAGCTCTGGAGTCACCCAGATGACAAATTACGTGGTCCTTCCTAGGCAGGTTCACGATGAATCGACCATCTACGTCACGGGTAGTGGTTTTCTTGAACAATTCTTCACATGTAGACTCTTCCACGGAATAGGTGCTCGCTAGATGACAACTCTCGAGATCCCAGAAACGAGTAAGCTGTTCTTGGAGATCGGACGTGGAACACATCGCAGTGGCTGTTGCTGCTACTGAGATCGAGTTGCTGGGAACACGTCCGGAAACAACCCAACCGAAGACCGTGTTTTAAAACATTGGACCATCTTCGCTGAGCCTGAACCTTCCTTCTTGCAGCAGGTCGAGGTAATACTCGGCACCGATTATCATATCGATGTCCGACGTGTGGTAGAACTCAGGGTCAGCTAGTACAATATCTGGCAGATTCCACTGGCAAGTTTCGAACCCCTCACATGGGAGTGGAATCGTCAGTTTGGGCAGGACGTTAAACCGAATTACTTCTTTGAAACTCGAAATGCTATCGAAGCGTGGGGAGATTGATCCGCTAACAGCTTTTCTCGACACGCTCCCGGTATTTCCGATTCCTTTCACCGATAGGTAACTCGGAAACTCTTCAAGCTTCATGCGATGACAAAATTCGGACGAAATAAAACAGTACTGCGAGCAGGAATCGAGCAGTGCTCTGGCTAGCTTTGAGCTTCCGTGGGCATCGCAGATCCGCACAATGGCAGTGGATAAGAGAACTTGTCGTGTGGAATTCTTAGATTGTGTCGGAAGTGCTGTGGTGTGTTGCAATGTGTTTGGATAGTCTGTGGCGAACTGTGGGTTGGTGCTATGCGATTGTGTATTGACAACTGACAATGAAGTGGAGGGTTCGGTGTGGTTTGTGGTTGGTTCTTTCTGGTGTGTTGGTGTTCCCGATTGTGATTGCTGTGTCTGTTGGTGGTTTTCATTTGGGGGTCTTTTTGACGTCTGTGGAACGGATGATTTCGTAATGTCACTGTTCATCTCTGTATGAAGAAGGGAATGGTGCTTCTTCCCGCACTGACGACACGAACCTTTACTGCAGTTCCGAGCAAAGTGACCCGACGATAAGCAGTTCATACACAAGCCATTTCTCCGCACTGCATCGTACCGCTCCGAGATCTTTAGCTTCAGGAACCGCTTGCACGAAAACACTGGATGATAAGGTTCGGAACAAAAGCGACACCGACCGATGGACGTTGAGGAATGGCTGACACTTAGTTTTGGCTTCCTCAAATCGACGGAGATGGGTTTACTCGATCCAACTGATTGAAGAACGGCGCAGTGATTCTTTAGGAAGTTAATCAGGTTTCGATAGACGGGTACTTCCTTCGAATTGTGCGACGACTCCCAAAATCGCAACGTGACTCCATCCAACCTTGAGCAAACCATGTGCACAAGAATAGTGCTCCAGCCGTCAGTATTTTGCCCCATTTTCTGTAGCATTTGAAGGTTCTTCTCGAAGTCGCTGATAAGCTGGCTTAGCGCTTCGTAGCTCTCCTTCCGCATTGGCCCAATGCCGAAGATGGCATCCAGGTATGCCTTGATGATGAGCTTCTGGTTATGGTAGCGATCTTTAAGTGCAGTCCATGCCACCAAGTAATTGGCAGCAGCAAGCTCGACAGAACTAATCTCTTGAAGAGCTTCGCCGGTTAGCGACGAACGAAGATATGTTAACCTGTCCATATCGGTGAGGTCTCGATTGTCGTGAATCAGGCTTCTGAATGCGTCTCGGTAAGACACCCAGTCTCGTAACTTGCCGTCGAATGTCGGAAGTTTTATCTCCGGAAGCTTCACCCTGGAAATGGCTGTCCCGACAGCCATGACTGACGATCCAGAGTTCGCTGATGGTTTTCTAACACGCATTTCCATCAACGCAGCCTTGGCCTTGCAGAACCGGTTCTCCACATCGGTAGCGATGGCCAGATTGTCTTTTTCCCTCTTTTTAGATTCACTTTCCAGCCTTGCCGTGCGAGCTTTCTCCGGTTCATCCTGTTTGATAACTTCCTCTTCTGCAGCTTCATCCAGAAATACCTCCACTTTATCACGCACCACAAAAAACTCAGAAACACAATTTTCCAGCAGCTGCAAACGAACTTCTACTTCTTGTTTATCTCGCTCTTCATCAAAATCACGCAAGAACTTCTCCACAAGCACTAAACTGTTCAGAAGGCGCTTCTCCTTCTTAAGCAAACTTCTTAAGTCTTCAGGCATGATTGTCACTTAATCACTCGCTAGTCACCCCGAAAACACTAATCACAGTTTGCACTAAGAAGTTCGTTTGCACTGGGTACACGACACAGCACTTTCCAATTCTTTTCCGACTCCACACTGCACTGGTGACAGCAAATCGACCGTAATTTCCACGCGCCGCGAGACGAATTGACCACCCAAATTGACAACAGCGAAGGGGAATTCAACCAAAGAAAATCGAGCCAACCAGAATTTCAGCGGAATCCAAGACCAATTCTTGACAAATGAACCACAGGGACCAAAGCCACCTCAATCAATAAACACAATTACGCATGCAAAATTGAATTTATTTTCAATTATATCACGGTGAACTTTGTACCAACCCACAGTATAATGGCTCTCGTCGTGCATCGAAAGCTACAGACCACACATGCAATTTACTTCCCTTCCACAGGTTCACAGCCAGTCCACAGTCGCCCAAATCGTTCCGCAAGGATGTCGCTGCCAGCCCAGCGATGATCCGTCAATCAGCACCGTGTTTCCGTAGTCCACAACTGGTAAATTCGCCTCGACACAGCCAGTTTCACTGCTCAAGATGGCAATCCCAGCGCGCCAAAGAATCGCTCCCGCGATGGCGATTTTCCTTTACACTGCACTTCACAAAGGCACTTATTGTCCGGCACTAGTGTCCTTTCTTCTGCGAGACAACTATTGAATCGCGCACAAAGTCTTTTACCGCGGTTGATCCGGTTCGAAGGACCAATTATGTTCACGCACATAGAACGATTGTTCGTTAATCAACCCGGTAAAGACGCGCGGTGATATCTTCACTAAAAGATTTAATTTGCGGACACTGAACCAAACACTTTATTGACCGAACAAGAAACGATATATTATCGGTGAAAGCTAACCGAACGCGGCGGTGGTTTATTATTAACTAACTATCATCTGTTTTCTGTTCTGCTGCCTCTACGCAGTAGAGGTGGTTTGAGCAAAACAATAGACGATCGTGAGGCGATCGGCCACTACCTACAAGTGTATGGTACGGTGACCTACAAACTTTCTGATGGAATCTGCGAGAGTGAGTGACCACACGCTAGGGTGGTTCTCGCAACATAGCTCAACAAATTCAAATCATAATTATTGGCACGACCAGGGTGAACTGAATGTAAATGATGCCGAAGAAAGTTCCTCTGAATCCTCAGCTTCTGAGAGTGAAACAGATGGATCAACAGTTCACTCTGCTGATACTGATGATTCATTCCTTGCACGGAATTACCACTGAATAAGTTCAGTAATCAAATTATCTTAAAGATTGGGTCAGACGAAGAAGAAACTTTCGAAGATGTGTTTCCGCGTGTGTTCAGGAGAACAATCACAAAATTTAATTTTGGCGTTCCGTATTTAATCAGAATGTTTAAAGAGTTTATGGACGTGAAAAGGACCAACTGCATTTTTTGCCCAGAAAATCTAATTCAGACTATTCAAACTGTATTCAAAAATTATTTTAGTAGGGGTAAACCCTTTAAAGTCTTTATAACACAAAAGCTATTGATCGATCTGAAAACTTCCGAAGATCAGAATCTAATAATGGAACAAACACATTTAAACGGACAGCGCGGTATATGGGAAAATAGCAGGCAAATTGCAAACCGCTACTTCTTCCCAAGAATGAAGTGTAAAATACGACAGTTTGTAAGACTATGTCGAACTTGCAATAAAAATAAGTACGAAAGACATCCGTACAAAATTAAACTGGGATCTACTCCCGAACCAGAAAAACCATTAGATGTAGTGCATTTAGATTTATTAATAAAACGACCTAATATATTTCTGTCATTCTAAGACAAATTTTCCCGTTTCGCAGCTATTATCCCTATCAAATCAAGAAACATTATTGATGTGAGAAAAGGTCTCACAAAATACTTCGCTATATTTGGCACTCCAAACTTAATAGTCTTCGACAACGAACCTGCTCTCAGGTCTGTTGAAATGCGAACACTCTTTGAAAACCTGAATATCGAGACTCATTTCATTCCTCCGAACCATAGCAAAAGCAATGGTACAGTCGAAAGGTTTCATTCAACCTTGGGTGAAATTTTTCGATGCACAAAATCAAATTACTCGGATCTTAATGAAAAGGAATTATTTAGAATCGCCTGCACAATGTACAATAATACAGTACATTCAGCAACAAAATTAAAACCAAGAGAAATTTTTTATGGCTTGAAAGACGGGGAAGAAAGGCCTCTCGATATTAATAAAATTCTGGAAAATAGAAATAAGCTGTATGACGAGATAATCGTACAAGCAAATAAAACAAAACAACAAAATTTGGAGATTAATGCGCGAAAAAGTTTAGCTGTAATGAATGATGCCCGCGCGCGGTCTGAGGCGATTCATTCTGAATCCGATCTATTGCAAATTGGCAAAAAGCGTAAAATTCAAACAAGCGATACCGATGCAATTGATGATGTTTTTCAAGGCAACGCAACTTTTGCGGATGTCGTAAAGAGGCGAAATGAAAATGTAAATGATAAAAGTAAACAAAATAGTAATATTAAAGGTAATAGTAGTAAAAAAAGCAATCGTAAGGCTCGTCCGGTAATTGTGATCAAACCAAAAGAGTCCAAACAAGCTTGCGATGAAACGCGTAATTTTTTGAAAACAAATTTAGATCCAAAAACACACAAGATTAGCAATTTTAGGAATGGAAAAGATGGTGCCATTATTGTTGAATGTGCCATCGGTGCTAATGTATCGAATGTGAAAAATGGAATTGAAAGCAATCTGGGTGAAAATTATAGTGCTGTTGTTCCCACGTCGGTGCCAAGATTGAAAGTAGTGGGCATGAGCCGTCAATTATCCTCCGATGTTTTCATTGACTATTTGAAAAGTCAAAATGAAGGCATCGAAATAAAAGATGTAAAAGTAGTAAGAATGTACGAAAATCCACGGTTCATATACAACAAGTTTAGTGCGGTAATTGAAGTCGATTTGGATACATATAATTGTATGTTAAAAACAAATGAAGTAAATGTAGATTTTGATCGGTGCTTTGTGTATCCTGACATTAATGTTCTGAGATGCTTCAAATGTGGAGAATTTGGACATAAGAGCATTGATTGCAAAAACTGTGATACATGCTCTCGGTGTAGTCAAAACCACAAGACATCGGAGTGTACGTCAACTGTTTTGAAATGTGTTAATTGTTTGAAAATCAATAAAGAACGTAAACTTAACTTGGACGTAAACCATGCCGCATTTAGCTCTCAATGTTTGGTGTATAAGAGACTTTTTGAACAAAAGAAAAGCAGCTTGCGTTTCAATAAATAGCAACCGAGTTCCAGGCAGAATGGTAATCAATTTAATTTTTTGTATTTCAATATTGCGGGGTTGTCTACAAACTACGTCGCATTACGTCAGATTGTAGAAGAAAAACGTCCACTTTTGGTTTTGTTAGCAGAAACTCACATTGTTGAAATTGAAGCCTTTGATCAATATTGCATTCCGGGATATAATGTTGCTGCTTGTTTATCACATTCTAGACATACTGGCGGCGTTGCTATTTATGTCAAAGAATTAGTTCAATTCAATCTTCGCCACAACGAAATGGTTGATGGTAACTGGTTCTTGGGCATAACAGTTGTACGTGGCATGATGATGGGTAACTATGGTGTTTTATATCACTCTCCCAGTTCTAGTGACCAGCGTTTTTTTGAAATTTTAGAGAACTGGCTTGAGGTATTTCTTGATTCGAGTAAATTAAATATAATTGCTGGTGATTTCAATATAAATTGGCGTGATAATAATAATTCGAATCATTTGAAGCATTTAGCTAACTTTTTCAATTTGAGACAAACGGTAGATGAATATACGCGAATTTCCAGGCACAGTAGAACTTTGATTGATCATGTTTATTCTAACTTTGATTCTGTTTGTTCAGTTGTCGATACTGATTTGAAAATAACCGATCATGAGACCGTAGGTATTAACGTAATTGAGAATAACTTGAATAATAGCGATGATTTTGTGAAATTGAAGTGCTGGAGGAAATATTCAAAACAGGCTGTTTCTAACCTTGTTCAGAGAAGCGTGGATTTTCCAATCGCGAGCGGTAGTTTAGATGAGTCTGCAGCTGTTCTTACTAATACCATGAAAACGTGTACAAATAAGCTAGTTGAACAAAAATTTGTTTCTTTGAAGAACTCGAACAGCTGGTACAATTTGGATCTTTTACGTCTTAAACGTAAGAGGGATAAATTGCACAAAAAGTTTTGTAGATCTAATAGTGATAATCATTGGAATAAGTACACAATCGCGCGGAATAAATATTCACAATCCATTAAAAAAACTCGTTGTGAATATATACAGAGGAAAATTGATCAACATCAAAACAACAGCAGAGAGTTATGGAAAATTTTGAAATCATTATTGAAACCTAGCAATTGCAGACCGCGGTCCATAACTTTTGAAGGCACAATAGAACAGTCTGAACAAGCAATTGCATCTAAGTTTAATGATTATTTCGTCAATAGCGTTTCATTGATCAACCAATCAATTGAATTGGTCGATGAACCTGATGAATTAAACCAGCCAGTTAATATTAATTGTAGATTTGAATGTTTTCACCCGACCACAATAGATGAGCTTAGAAATATTTGCTTTTCCTTAGGAAAAACGGCTGGAGTAGATAATGTTAATGCTAGAGTTATTCAAGATTGCTTTCATGTCATTGGTCACATTTTACTGGACCTTATTAATGAATCATTGCAAACTGGGCACGTGCCTGAAGTGTGGAAAGAATCGTTGGTTGTTCCGATTCAAAAGGTTGCTGGGACGATTAAAGCCGAAGAGTTTCGTCCTATCAACATGTTGCACACATTAGAGAAAATTTTAGAGCTTGTTGTGAAAGGCCAGTTGTTACAATATTTGAATAGTAACTCTTTGTTGATTTCGGAACAATCTGGCTACCGGGAAGGCCATTCTTGTGAAACCGCGTTAAATTTAGTATTAGCAAAATGGAAAGATAACTTAGAGAGTAAACAAACAATTTTTGCTGTTTTTTTGGATCTGAAACGCGCTTTTGAAACAATTTCTAGGCCCTTGTTGTTAAAAGCATTAAAGCGCTTTGGAATTTCGAGTACTGCATACAGATGGTTTGAAAGCTATTTGTCTGACAGAACTCAAAGGACTGTTTTTAATGATTCTGTTTCCAGTCCCGTGGGGAATAACCTTGGTGTGCCCCAGGGAAGTGTATTAGGGCCCCTTTTGTTTATTATGTATATTAATGACATGCGACGTGTTTTACGATTTTGTGACATTAATCTGTTTGCAGATGACACTGTGTTGTTCATTGCAGCTAAAGATTTAAATGAAGCCGTTACCCATTTGAACGAAGATTTGCGTTTTCTAAGTAGATGGTTGAAATGTAAGCAATTGAAATTAAATATAAGTAAAACTAAATTTATGGTAATTTCACAGAATCGAGTAAATGAGAATGTCTCAGTTACGATTGATGATGAGGCAATTGATCGCGTTCGGGAGATTAAATATCTTGGCGTGATTATTGATGACAAGCTAAAGTTCAACGCTCACATTGACAATGTCATCAAGAAAATTGCCAAGAAGTATGGAATTCTATGCCGATTAAAAAACGATTTAACTACTTGCAGTAAAATACAGCTATACAAATCAATCATCTCCCCTCATTTAGAGTTTTGCCCTTCCATTTTATTCTTGGCCAACCAAACACAAATATTGAGGTTACAGCGTTTGCAGAATAAAATAATGCGCTTGATTTTAAGATGTAACAGATTCACTTCCTCGACTTTTATGTTAGACGCTTTACAATGGCTATCAGTGAAGCAAAGAATTGTGTATTTAACTATGGTGTTCATTTTTAAAGTAGTTAATGGTTTGCTTCCTCGATATTTGTGTGATCGAATTGAAAGAGGAAGTGATTTTCATAGATATAATACTAGAAACGCGGATGAAATAAGAACACCGAATTTCTTGACATGTGCTTCACAAAACTCATTATATTTTAAAGGAATAAATGTTTTCAATTCGATGCCAAGACACATTAAACGTGCACCAACACTTTCAGAATTTAAAAGACTATGTATTTCACACGTTAAAACTGTATTCTGAGCAGCAAGCGTAATTTTTTTCAATATTTATGAAGATTGTACCTGACGATGTTTTATTATTATAAAACGGATTATTTTGTGTAGACCATTTTTTGTACATTTATGTTGCTTTTTTTTGTAAAAATGAAGAATGTATCTGACGAAGTTCTTTACAAACGGATTATAATTAGTTGGCTATTTTATTTTTTCAATTTTATTTTTCACATTTACAATACTACAATACTCACTATTTTGTTCGTCACAATGATGATGATGGAAATTTGTATAATGTTGTGTTAGTTTAAAAAAATAAAAAAAAATAAAGAAAGTAGTCTACAATTGTTTGAGCCTCGCGCGCGGTATACAGATATGATGGACTTCTTTTTAAATTCGTTAAAAAAATTGGCCTTTGATGCTTTAGATGGTACTATGAAATAGTAGCGAGTTGTCTGGCTGAATGTCGGGAATTCTTCGTCAATTCTTTTGTGGTTGAAAGTAAAAGTTTGACTAGGGCCGGTCGAGGATTTTTTCGGTTTGGAAATTTTCTCGATCTCCCTGATTGGGGATATCCTTGGTCAGCCCAAAACTAAGGTGGCGGTTCCATTAGTGTTGGAACCTCTGACTCTGTAGCGGGCAGGATCGGATATTGGCTTGTCTTTTGATAATGTCCTTTAACTGGATTCTGTGATCTGAATTGCAACAGAATTTCCTGATCGCTGGGAATACTTGCGAACTTTTGTGGTTAACATCAAAGCTTTTCACAATTATGTCGCTGTGAAGCAAATGGATACTTTTGAAGAAATTTATATCTGTAGATGAAATCAGTTCGTTTTTTTGCATAACTGGTTTGAATTGTTACCAAATTAATTATCTTAGAGATAAAATCGTCTAGCTCAAACCTTTGTAGGGGTAAGGGCGGGACCATCATCATCATCATCATCATCTAATAATAGGAAGAAAAGTAACGGCCCCTCAACCGATCTAGTTGTAATTAATTAATTGATGATACCTTTTAAGCTCTGTTAATGATACCCTCAAGCTATATTTCCAGTTCTGTGAACAGTTTGAACTAGAAACCAGCCAGTGGCGTTTAGGTTGATATTATTGTGTATGTGGCCACAATGATGTTTGATTGAGGACTGTTATGTGCTACCACACCGTCAATTAGGGTCAGGTGTAACGATGCCTGCTGTATGCAGGTTAGTGGTTGAAAATTGTAGTAAATGGATACAGATTTGAACATAGAAATTATTTATATCTATTAATCCGCAGTAGACTCTAATTTTCAAAGGATCAATCTAGTAACAATCTCCATGTCAGTGGGCTGTAGTACTATCTTTATATTCTCTTCCAAATAACGATCAAATTGTCAACAGTGGATCTAAAGCATTCAAACTTTGAATCTAGAGCTTTTGTGAATTTCTCATCCATCTCCTACCCTTGAGTGTAGACGAAACTAAAGCATCCTCATTTCTTTTCATCAACAATTGAAGGAAAGTCTAAGGCATGGTTAAATTTACAAATTAGCTTAATCCGATGGGAAAATGAGGAAGCTTTAGCGGAGTCACAAGATGGCTACTAGGCAACTTATGGTATGGCAAAGACAGTTTGTAAGTAACGTTGGACGATTGATTCCCATGTCGTTTTGAAGAGATTCTAGTAGCAAAACCTCATTGGATACGTTTTTATTGGAATCCAAGATAGACCATTTTTCTATTCCAATTCCAATAGTTTTGCA
>JASCZW010004550.1:0-43584 GCA_034211315.2 Aedes japonicus | reverse complement strand
TTGTTGAAAGCGTATATGACATTATTGTTTTATTTGTAATGCCAATTAATTTTTTTTTCATTACGTTATGCGTATTTTTTGAACAAATAAGCAGCTGTTAGTATGGTTTAATATTAAATTTATTACTATTTTATAATGTGGAATTCAGTTTTTTTCTAATAATAAGTAGATCAGGTATACGTAAACAAAGAAAACTAACTATCAAACTAATTATGTTACTATTGTCCAGATATCTATAATTTAGAGATTTCTGCATGGACAAACATCAAAGATGCATTCACGTGTTAGGATTGGAATATAATTATTTTAGCCGGTAGTGTATTTGGTTTGTTCGTAGATGCCATATGTCAAAATTTTGCAATACAAAATCAAATTTTAAAATTTCACTTATTTCTCCACAGTTTGAACATAACATGAACCTGTAACGATTGATTAATCTTCGAATGAATCATAAATCTGATTCTTCCATATGTAAACATAATTTTACACAAATGTTTCTTTTCCAAACTCAGAAGCAATGCTCTATTCTCAAGGATTTATTCAAAGGTGTTTATATTTTTCGTAGTAGAACAGAATTTTGATCCATAAATCTGAAAGCGTTAAAAAATTAAATTTAAACCAACACGATTTTCGGATCATTTTGTTTCTCAATTTTTTAATCACGAATATTTTGTTGATGAAGATATCCTTTAAACAAAAGCTATCCTCGCATTCATTTAAACATCGGTATCATCTCACTTTCTTGCAACGCGAATTAGAATATTTGAAAGTTTTATTAAATGCTATTGCAACTCTGTAGAAACAATGTCAAGTTGCAAATAGCCTCCACCCTTGCGCTTTTTGCGTTGCTGTTGTGTATGATTTTGAGGTACATAGCCAAACAAAACCATCTCTAATTTGTTTCAAGAGCGATTTTTATGCTCTATTGAAACAAATTGTGCTACTTGGGTAGTCAACAAGTTTTCAAAGCGGAAATGAAAATACATGTTTTTTTTTTCACTTTTATTGCTCAGTAAGTCTTCCAGAAGACAATACACTTGGTCCAACGATCTTACAACTTTGTTGTCCCATAACGGAACTGACTTTCTCGAAGGCCTGCAAAATACTCCTCTACGACGGCTATAATCTCTTCGTGTGATGAAAAATGCTTTCCACGAAGGATTTTTTGATGTTTGAAAAAAAAAGTCAGAGGTCAGAGGGAGCTGAATTTGGCGAATAGGGTGGATGTTGCAGCAATTCGTAGCCCAATTCACTGATTTCCGCGATGGTTTTTTGAGCTGTGCGAGCAGGTGCATTGTCTTGATGAAAAATGTTTTATTTTCTTCTGCAAACCGTTTTTTTTTTTCAGAAACTTTTTCATTCAACCGGTCCAAAAAGTCACAATAATAATGAGAATTGATAGGTTTACCAGTTTGGAGATAATCATTAAAATTTCTTCTGCATTCCAAAAAATTTGCGCCAACACCTTCTTTGCCGATTTCTGGACAGGAGCATGCTTCGGAGCCGAAGTACCTGGTTCACACCACTCCTTAGCCTCTTGTTTTGATTCAGGACTCATGTTGGTAGACCCAAGTTTTATTCATAGTGATGAATCGACGCAAAGATCCTTTCTAGACTAACATTTGAAAAGGGCGGTATTCCAAAATCACGAAACCGAGAAAATGGGAGGCGAAGATTGGAAAACGAAAATCAAATCCTATTTTCCATAGAAAGCTGCAATGAACTATTTTTTATGCTCAGATGTTGTATAATAACGCAACGCTTAACCTTTTCATACAATTTATCCAGAAATAGGTTTTATTTAGTTAAAAATTGATTAAAACCGAAATACGCCCTGTTTATTTTCAGAGTGTTATTACGCCTTAGGTTTTTCGCCTGTTAAACAGACAGCACTGGAAATACGCCGTTAAGTTATGACATTCTGGCATCTTATTTGTTACTACGCCTACGCTCTTCAGTCACACTACTTAAGTGGCGAGGAATTACGACCCAGTGTTACCATACTAAAACAGTTAATTTTACTAATAAGATGAGTCTAGGTGCTACTAGGAAAATTAGACGTAAGAGTTCAATCTATCAAATGAGCATTGTGCTAATTGTACTATTTGAATTGCGGATTCTTAATCATGTTTTTGCAGTCATGGACATAGACAACGCGATGGAACCAAAGCTGCGACTTCGAATGAGGAGACCTGTGGGCTGGATCAACTACGATTTTGGTGACCTTGGAGGATTTTACTCCTGTTCTATGCGTGAAACATAACGTTGCTAGTAGTGCGCTGTAAAGCGGATCTGATGCACAATACAGAGCACTACTAGGAGCGACTTTATGTTTATCGTACAGATCGGGAGAGAAGTCGAATGTCGCTAGTCGATGATTGCGGTTTTCAACTTAACAGATGATACTTCTGTATATATAATGTTCTGCGTATATTTTCGTATTGAATCCTAACTGTTTTCAAATTAAATTGCATGGAATAGCTTTAAATAGTACATTTAAAACTCAGTTAAGTTCGTAAAAAATTGATACCATACAGTAAAAGACATTTCAAATGTACCTAATAATTAAAAGATTTTCAATGTATTAAACAATCAAAAGCGGAGTATGTATTTTTTTAGCTCACAGCAAACGTATTCCTGTTCTCAATAGCAGCTACGTTAACTCGTATATTGAGAGATTTCATTATTATAACCCTGGTCATCATCGAAATTTGCATCTTTGATCGCAGTCTTCGCCTTCCGACCACGCTTCGGAACAACCAGGCTCTTCAGCATCGCAAAATAATACATTTTATTCCCAACGAAGGGCATCAAATTCTTAAGATCCATCAGTATCAGTATCCGTTGTCGCTTTTGAAAATTATTTCCGCGTTAAGAACACATTTGAACTGTACTTACTTGATAAATTGCCGGCACTTTTTGGCATTTTCCGATTTGAATTTGTTTTTTTTTCAGCGCGAAGCAAAATCAAGCTCCATCAAACGTTATCCATAGCAACCTATCGAGGGCGTAACAACAATCAATGCAAATCAACAACATTATCTCCACGGCATAATTCCAATTTAAATTTATCACGGGCGAAAATATGCGTCGAAATGACTTCTGCTTTGTGATTAAGGCGTAATGGTTATTTTCAAGTTTTTCGTAAAAATAAAGTTATATTTACGCATAAAATACGTAAATATATATTTCAAGGTCAACTAGAAATAAGTATACGATGATTGGAATAGAGTTTGCCTGAAATATTGAACAGTTTGCCAGGATTTGAAGCAAACTGAAAACAAGTGGCGGAACAGCTAAATAACTAGACCAATGTGTGATTCGGAAGAACGCCATGAATTATTGTTCTTGTTTAAGAATGTGCATAATTGATTTTGATGTCATTGTCAAGGTGAATTAGTTGTTCTGAAATTGTTCAATCTAAATATAATATAATATGATTTGTTTGCATATTGGCTCTTCCGCCCTTTTCAAATGTTAGTCTTGCTTTTATCCTTTCGAAATGCTCCAAATATGGCTCAGAAATTTGCATTCGAACGTGTTTTTGATGCATTGTTAGCAGGTTTTTTGAAACCATAAACTGCAGCCAAAATATGCCATATTGTTCCATGCGAGATGCCTATGATGTCAGCTATCACATCCACAGTCGAACGATGATCTTCAAAAACCATATCCTGTATTTTCGCTATGATTTCTGGTATTGATGCGCTTTTTTGACGTCCTGAGTGTGGACCGTCTTCAACGCTTGTACGGCCACGCTTATACTCCAAAATCCGTCGGCAAACGGATGAAAATGATGGAGAAAACTCCATTGATACTGTCACCATCTCTGCATAGATCTCAGTAGCCAAGAAACCTTCCAAAACGAAGAATTTAATCATTGCCCGAAATTGGGATTTTTCCATTGTACTTACTACTGTTCCATAGATGTCGCTTTCAAAATTTTCTGACTAACCTAGTATTAAAATACATCTTCTACAAAATTATCAGCTTCCTACCTGCTGAAGAAGTTCTCAAATTTTGCCTTTGTGTATTTTGCATTCGATCGCGTGTAGCGGAAGGAATGTCTTCAACAACTGCTTCTTATATCTAGGTTTGTTGCCAGAATGTGATGTTAAACATTGAGTTGAATTTATTTCGTATTAAGATGATCTGAAATCACTATTTATTTCATGTTTTTTTCCTGTCATTTGATGTTCATCTATGCTTATGATTATATTGTCCACCATCTGGCACTATTATATGCATTGGCATGGAACCCGCCTTTTTCAAACGACTTTTGAGCTAAAGAATGTAAAAAAAGCGGCGATAGAAACTTATATTCATACAGCAATTCAGGACATTCACAAATTGTTATATAGTCGGTTTGCCGAGAAAATAAAGAAGCACAACAATATGAATAAACGTAATTTAGGGAAGGGTTTGCAGTGTTGCCATTTTAGTTTTCTCGAACTATCCGTTTTATCGGCTCTCAATTTTAAAATTGCATTTACACAGTCATTAAGAGTTTTCAAAGCCATGACCAATCCATGAAGTTATATATGTATTGTCATGACACTATATGCTCAGGGATTTAAGACAATTTTCAATCCGAACGATTTTCTTGATCATAACAGGAATCAAACCCACCGTCTCCGGATTGCTAGTTCCGTAATTTTATCGACTGCACAATCATGATCTCCTTGTTAATTGTTAAATTAAATTCACTAAGCAACCATATTGTACTGAATATTCATACAAGGTAACGTAAATAATGTTTTAGTGCTATATCAATAATGTGGTCGTTCACAGAGAGTACAGAGTAGGCTACGCTTCGAGTTTGACGTATTGTTTTATGTGCGTATTTTGCTCTGTAAAATTTCCAAATTTTACTCTGTTTGCTAGTAATATTTATTCCACATTAATTAGCTGTTGAACCTGAAGTGCGAGCACATGCTAGTTTTAATGCCAAAGTTTTCCTCGAAAACTCGAATTATTATCCAGAAGAAGAAGAATTGATACGAGGAAACCGCTAAGTAGTATTTTTTTCTATTTATTTGAACTGGGCAAAACGTTTTGAGCTTCTTTCTGTGTCGAACGGAGCTATGGGATCGTGGTTCATTTTCCATATGGGATGCGTGTGTTGAGAACTTAAGAATCGTTTTCCGTGAGCTAATTGAGTTGAAGAGCTGTGGATTAGTTTTTTGTTCGCCTTACGAAAGCTAATGGTGCCACTGTTAAAATTCCATATCTGATGGCTTTGGGTGGAGGGGCAGTTGTGTTGTTTCCAAAAGGAAACACCATTCTCTTGTGGGGGTCGGGCTTTGGTCTTATCGCCTAGTTCGTCGCTCTTACTATACGGTATGGTCTATATAGTTTTGGCACACAACAAGTACCTACGGGTTTCTCAATCCCTCGGATTTTCTAACGAGTGGCTTAAGCACCACCTCCAGGGAGAGCCTGTTGTTATGCCCGGCGAGAAATACATTCTTCAGGGCAGATTTCTCATAAGAATACAGTTTCGAATGCGATAGCGTCACCGAACGTTCAACCCACTATCTAGGGTAGGTAACGACTTGAGCACCCCGAGACCCTATTCCGGGCACGGGGTTGGCGTTGGCCTGCAGCGCTCATTTTTTGCAGTATGGTGCTCCATCTAGTGAAGCACCATACTGCAAGGGGTGATCGTTGTGGGTTGACGTTGGCCCCGTGCTTGGAGTAGGGTCTCAGGGTGCTTGGGTCGTTACCTATCCTTTGTCAAGAAGGCTCCACCATATTCTAAAAATATAACAGATAGAGATCGTTATTCGATTCGCTACGAAACTACTCCCGAGCTTTTATGAAAGGCGAAGAACTCACTTAAACAAATTTCGAAACGGGAATGAAAGGATTAGATTACCAAGCAGCCCGCCCTTGGAGTTCAAAAACAGAGAAATCTACAAATCAACACGGACAACAATGACAAGAAAACTTTTCGAATGTAGCCGTCAAAGCATAACTGCTCAACCAAAAACATCTAATATCGGAGGTAAGTAAAATGTTTATATGAATTTGAATTTGTATATATTCGATATGTATATATATGTATGTGTATGTATGTGTATGTTTGTGTATGTATACATGTGTATGTATGTGTGAATGTTCATTTAATTTTATAATGCATAATATATATATACATGATCACATCACTTATCAAGGTGAATCCTGATCCATCGAGCCCTACCCTACTAACATAGAAAAACCTCCTTCCTGTGACCTTTGTGGGGATGCAGAGGTAAACACGGTCCCTAATCAGCAAAGGTCACACTAATTTTCCTTCCCTATTTCCAACTGATTGCAAGGACGTGGCCGGCGCCGTTATTGATTATTAAAGAAATTGAGTCACTGAAACGTATACAGTGAGAATGGCCAGTTACTCCCAGCCCTATTCAGTTGATTCATTGTGCAATTTCACTGATTCTGATCAATCACGGAGTAGCAACCATCGATACGTGCAGTCAGTCAAGCTAAGCTAGCTCAAGCTATATCAATAATGTGGTCGTACACAACTTTTCATATTTATCTTATTTCTAATTTCAAAATCGTCCTTCCCCCACAACAAAACGTCAACAGTTAAGCTCCATTCAATTTTCGAAGAACTGTTTATCAAACCACGAACTGACGGCGGTGGCGCCCCTTACTCAGAAGTTTGTATTTTTCGGAAAAGCAAACAAACAAAAAGAAAACAAGTACCGCTAGGAATGGCAAACATCATCATCGATATCGAACCTCCAAGTGGTAGACTGCTGCTGGTGCACCGACAGCAAATAATAATAAAAAAGATATGTGTTTGTTGTATTATATAAAGTTTTGCACATGGGTAAACATCAGCAAAAATCGAAGGGTTCAGCAAAATAGCTCAGAGTGATATTGTCCCCGCTGACCTGCTCTCCGGCGTCCGGTTCCGAGCTTGCATTCTATGGAACCGCTTCCTTTTGGACGTTTCGTTTCTTTACTTCACATGGCGAAAAAAAGAAGAAGTTGAAAGTCAAACGGGACGAGCGGTTTGTATGTGTGAAAGTCGAACGTTAGCTGTATCTAGGAATCGTGTTAAGATTTTGTCATCGCTAATGATTTATAGGAGTTTGACGAGCAACGAGCAAAGCAGAATTCCACCCAGAATCAACAGGTATCCCATAAAAGTTGATTCATCTTTCCGTCGATGACGGACGCGATGATTACCCACTCGAGTATCAACATAAACTTGCCCTGGAAGTCGCTGCTCGAATCTGTTTGTCTTGTGTCTATACCCATGTTACCCCATAAAACGAAACTGAGAGCACCCAAAGGTTAGACCAGAGAAAATTTGATAGCAAACACACAAAACAACCAAAGCCCGGTCCAGAGTTATGTGTATAAATGAACGCGCAAAATATACGACTCGGCATCATGGCCAAGCAGATAAAAGGTGCGACGCCGCATCAACACCTTTTGTCCCATTCAGCAGCACACCCACCCACACTCCCGCTCGGGAATCATGACCACGAAAGGGTCAGACCCCTGAAGGGCAGGTAGTTTATTTTTGGAATTGACTCGACGGTATTGCCCATAAAGCAGCAGACGACAACGGCCGAGCGTCGGTGTTAGTCGTTGGGACGGTAAATTTCCCAAATTTATCGCATTTTTCTTCGGGATAGACCAAACCTCCTATCCCGGACTCGGAGGACCAAAACGGGCATGGAATTTCGAATGCCGTCATTGACCTTCGGCAGTCTTATCGGTCGGTATTGATTTCGTCGGGAAACAGAGAAACTGACGGCACGGGGGAAATAATGATGCCAATAAAATGACTGGATTTATTGCTAACGAGAGTTATTCGGGAAATGTATGGGCCTATCCAGGAATTGGGACGCTAATCGTACCACTTGAGAAGGGGGTCTATCGACGAAGCCCGTTTTAGTGGATTGCCTAGTCGAGGAGTGTTGAATCTGTCGAGGTGGTGGACTGGGAACAGTTTTGGTATTATCAAATTTTGATAATTCAATTTTTTTGGTCGTTCTGTCAACGATGTTTATGGGGTAAATTATAGATGTCGCGTCGAGCAACTCGACTCGAAACTTGTCACTGGTGAGTAGAGCGAAATTGCGCATTACAGAAGCCTACTGAGATTGATTGAGTTGCCAACGGAACTTGATTGTTAACCGTAGGTTTTTTTAATTTTTTTTTAAATGTCTTTGAAATATTACATCGTGCAATAATTCAGGACTTTCATCAATTTAACTGTAATTTTTGACAGTCGAAGAAAAAGTATTAACATTTGTGATTATCTTTTGAACAACTCTAATGATTTTGTGATTCAGAATACCTCATTGGGACGCTGTTCCCATTTTGCGATTTGAAGAGTTTTTCGGGGAAGTTATTAATTAATATGTGGACAAGTGTCGACATCTATTTCAAAGATGATTCATCAGAGGGGATACCATCTATCTATCACGAACTTATGCGTGACGATACTAAAGCTATTGACAGTTTTGATTCTTTGACATTTGACATTTAAAGGATACTAGAAAATGAGAAGAAAGATTAGTAGTTTCCATTTAATTCAACTACCTTTATTGCTTATCTGGAAAGATACGCATATTTCGTCTACAATAACGTTTGCATTAAAAAAATGGACTTTTTTCGGATGGTGATAACAAAAGCTAAGACAGATAATTGCTTTTGATAAATTTCCCATAGAAGGTATTATTTAGGCTTACTTGCAAGAAAATTCTACGCCCTTGCGAGCGGCCTCCCGGTAGTTAATCGGAACATTCACCATGGCGGACAAAAACATAAATGTGGGCAAGTTTTTGAGTACATTTTTCGTTTTATCTATCAATTCCTCCTCAGTTTTCGCGACTTAATTGTCGGAGTAGATTTAACGCTTCAGGTTGGCCCAGAAATGATGGGACGCAGCTGAGGAACGTTGGGCGGGTTCGCCGACATGGGTACCATACCGATATTCAGCCGCTCCATCTCCTCCAACGATCGCTTTGAGTAGTGGTCCGACGCCTGATCCAGCCAGAACACCGCGTCTTCGTCCTTACGGTATTTCTTGATGAACGACGCAACTTCCGGGAGATATTTCGTTCTGTAAATTGCCCCGTTCACTGCCAGTCCGGAGCGAAAAAAAATCGGCTTTGACATCCCCTTCTCGCTGATTATCAGCCACAGCAGCACCTTCTTGGGGAACTTGGTGTGTGAAATGAACTTCACATCGGAGCTCACTTCCTTGGTGGGGGAAATAAAATACGAAGTGCCCTGCCAGTCTCGTGATCCATCACCATCGCCACGTTGCGATTCGCCGGGAAAATCGAGTTGGCCATCTGAGCTCCGAAATCAGTGGACGCGACTTCCGCTTCCTGACATGTATGTTCATGTTCGCCAGGTACTTTTTCACTGTTTGGCCGGCTGAACCGACATCCCGGCCAAGCACACGCAGCGATGTAGCCACTTTTCCCTCGGTCTTCCTCTTCAGCATCCTTTGGAGCTTCTTATCACTCAGGGTCGTCGGCTGTACGGAATCGGGCTCTCTTTCGATGCTCTGATTGTTGTCTGATGGTGCCAAGGTGTTGTAGATGTCGGAACGGGCATATCCGGCGTCCACAAAGCGCCGCACGATGTCCGTTTTCGACGCGGTGGGGTGCCGTTCTTTGAACGCACACACTTCTGAACGGAGTTGCTTCACTGTTTTTGCCATCACGGTTAGAGTTCGACTGATAGAGCTGTCAAATTTTGTCTGCTGACTCATGGGCTACTATGATTGATGTTGCATGTGTGGTTTTGTCAGTGCAGGTAAAGGTAAACCCTAGGACAGGACCTGCCAGCTGTTAGTGCAAAAACAAGACCATTAACCTGTCAAAAAAGACCGTTTTATTGGTCGCTTTGACAACCACCTCTACCACCTCCGTCGAGTTATGTTACAAACAGGCAGTTTGTTGTTGGTTTGGCGGTGTTGCTAGTAGTCATTGCTTTTTCATTTTTTTCGTTTGTGACAACTAGAACAAAAGTTCACTTTTGCAGTGGTTTATTTTAAATCAGTTCGAAATGAAATGCAAAGCGATAAATTGTTGTCGCAGTGACGTGTCACATCCGGGTCTCCATTTTCAACGGTTCTCGAGCGATCCAATCGTTCGCCGAAAGTGGGTGAAGGCCTGCATTGGGAACGCACGTGAGGAAGACATTCTCTTGCTCAAGATTTCCCCCCACAGCAGAATTTGCAGCGTAAGCATCAATGAAATTCAATGAAAACTTATCAATTAACGTTTAGTTTGATGCAGGTTCATTTCCCGAACGACAGTAGAAATGTTTTTAATTACTTTATTTTCAATAAGATTACTGTGTAAACATATCTGGCAACACTAGAGCAACCCCCGTATGATAGCAATCATTAATTTATAAGAGGTCATCTCTCTCTCTCTTAGCTGACAGGTCCTGTGCTAGGATAAACCCACTTTTATCCATTTTTTTAAATGCAAATTTTATACAGACTTCTTCAGTGTCGTGTTCTAATACTCGACTGGAGAAGTCTGCACATTGTTGACGAAATTCGCGTATCTGTCAAGATTAGCAATATTAATAGATGGAATAAAATCGAGATTATTAATCTTTCTTTTCATTTTCTAGGTACAGGTATTCCAATAAACAGCTTACACTTTCCCGGATTCAAAGATTGCTGTATAGATATGCATTGATCGATCTAACTTCAATGATTTTATCTCGAAGGGCTCTGACCTTCTGGTACAGCATTGAATTTTTTTTTCTAAACATCTAGTACCTTAAGTGGGGATTTTTTCGGAATTGTGGATTTTATATTTGAAGTCTTGGAGGATTCTCTGAACTTTTGAAGAATTTTCGAAACTTTTTCGATATATTGATAAACTTTTTGAAATTGACTGACTGACTTTTTATTGATCTTCGACAAAGAATTTTTGCTAAAATTCAGGGAAGTTTTCTCCTGAACTTTGAGCAAGTTTCCTCATGAACTTCTTGGCAGCCACTCCTGATTTTCTTGTTTTTTCCTGAACTTAGTTACTGTCTAACTTCTGATCAGTCCCATTCTGAACTGCGAGGAAAATTTATCCAAAACTTTGGGAAAGTTCTCTCCAGAATTCCTTGAAAATTTTTCTTAAATTTGTTGGAAGAGCTTCTGAGAAATCCTCTTCGGAACTTCGGGAAAGCTTTAACGTTTGCATTTAAAAAAATTGACAAAAATTGCCGATTTTTCATGGGTTTATCTCAGAGACTGAAATTTTCGCCTACTAGAGAAGAGAAACGTCCTTTTTCACCCGTTTGGAGAAGCATATGAGAATGTGAGAAGCGAGAGACTATTATACGCTCACAGCAGTTTTCGCGAGATAAGGAACAACGATTTATAATTTTCGGAGAGCATGAGTAGCTGATAAATCGTTTCGTTTTCAGTGAATCCTTGATGCCGATAATTATTTTTCACTTACTTTTTAACACCTGAATATGCACCAGTCTTCATGTTTTATGTTTTATTATGTCATTATAATTCGATAATCAGGTCCATGGCGGTACCAGTGTGCACCGGTTTGGCCTTATTCTTGGTTTTTGCTCCTCGTATACGATCTAGATTTTACGAGCATGTTGTCAGTGAAAAATGTGACATGAGAAAATATTTTCGGTGATTTTTAGAGAGAGATATTTTCGCATACGCAACAGAGAGGATAACGATTTATCGGCGAAAAAGGAGAGATGAAAAAGTGAACGGTGCGCAACTCATCGACAACCTGCTTGAGAGATAGCATGGTTTTCACCCAACTGAGTGAGAATTTCGATCTCTGGTTTATCTTCACCCGCAAAACTACCCATGCGGCACCTATCGTGGTAACCCATGAGTCAGCAGACAAAATTTGACAGCTCTATCAGTCGAACTCTAACCGTGATGGCAAAACCAGTGAAGCAACTCCGTTCAGAAGTGTGCGCGTTCAAAGAACGGCACCCCACCGCGTCAAAAACGGACATCGTGCTGCACTTTGTGGACGACGGATATGCCCGTTCCGGCATCTACAACATCTTGGCACTATTAGACAACAATCAGAGCTTCGAAAGAAAGCCCGGTTCCGGACGGCCGACGACCCTGAGCGACAAGAAGCTCCAAAAAATGCTCAAGAGGAAGATCGATGGAAAAGTTGCTACATCGCTGGCCCGAAGGTCGGTTCAACTGGCCATACAGTGAAAAAGTACTTGGCAAACCTGAACACACATGTCAGGAAGTGGAAGTCGCGTCCACTAGTTTTGGAGCTGCAGGCAATGATGCAGCGGCAGCGGCTGAATAAGTTGGTCAATTTGATTTCCCCGGAGAATCGCGTCGTGGCGGTGGTGATGAACGACGAGACCTATCTCACCCTGGATGGCAACGGCTGGCAGGGCACTTCGTATTCCCCACGAAGGAAGTGAGCTCAGAGGTGAAGTTCATTTCGGTGCTGTGCTGTGGCTGACAATCAGCGAGAAGGGGAGGTCAAAGCCGCTCTTCTTTCGCTCCGGATTGGCCGTGAATGTGGAAATTTATAGTACAAAATGCCTGCCGAAAGTTGCGTCGTATATCAGCCGTTCTAGCCGGATCTGACGTCGGCCCACTACTCGAAGCGATCGTTGGAGGAGATGGAGCGGCTGAATATCGATGTGGTTCCCAAGTCGGCGAACCCACCCAACGTCCTCCAGCTGCGTCTCATCGAGAATTACTGGGCCAACCTGAAGCGTAAGATCTACTTCAACAATTTTGTAGTGGATACTGAGGAGGAATTGATAAATAAAACGAAGCAAGAACTCAAAAACATGCCTACACGCATGTTTTCGTCTGCTATGGCGAATTTTCCGGTTAACTGCCGGAAGGCCGCTGCAAGTTAACTGCAAGTAAGCTTAAATTATTACGTTTCATGTGAAATTTATCAAAAGCAATTATTTGTCTTAGCTTTAATTTTATCACCATCCGAAAAAGGTTAATTTTTTTTAATGCAAACGTTATTCTGAAGTTCGGGGAAGTTTGATCCTCAATTTCTGAGCAATTCCTGCTTTAACTACCTTAACTAACTTCTGGAAAGTTTCTGACTGTTTTTCTCAGAAGTATCTACCTGAACTTCTAGAATGTTCGATTCTGTGCCTCAGGAAAGCTCTCTAACACTTATGAGTAGTGCCAACTAAACTTTTGAGGAAGTTCCTTCTAAATTTCTTGAAAGTCGTCACCTGAACTTCAGAGAAGTTTCCTGATAAGAAATTCATTCTTGAACTTATAGGTTTCTAAATTTTTCCTCATCTTATTCTATCCAATCATCTGATCTGTACCATCCTGAACCCCGACGAAAATTCCACTGAATCTGAGGGAAAGGCCTCTCCAGAATTTTTAGAAAAATTCCCTGAAATTTGTTTGAAGTTTCTTCATGCAGTTTTAAGAAGTCCTCCTCTGAACTTTTGGGAGGTTTTTTTTCCTGAACTTCGGGAAAATTCGTTCCTGATCTTTTGAGAAAATTCTGCTCAAACCTACTTAAAAGTACTTTGAAGAGGTTTCTTCATGAATTTTACTTCGGGAAAGCTCTCTAGCATTTGTGGGATATTCCAATAAAACAAGTGGTTAGTTTCTTCTGGAACTTTTGCGAAATGCTTTTCCGAACTTCAGACAAGTTCTCTCCTGAGTTTCTATGACGTATCATTGTGAGCTTTGTGGAAGTTTGTTCCTGATTTTTTGAGAAATTTTAAGTAGTGCCCTCCCTGGACAGTTTTTTCCTGAACTTCGGGAATGTTTTTTTCTAGACTTCTGGGACGTCCATCTTTTTGTTTGTTCCTTTACTTTCGAGATTTTCAGCCCAGGACTGGTGCATCATTTTCCGGGGTGAAATTCGTACTCGTGATTCTGGCGTGAGAGGTATGGTTGTTAACCACTACGTCGAGGTTGCCCCCCGACGTCCATCTTAAATTTCTGGGAAAAACTCCAAAACCTTTGAAATGGTTCAACCTTCAAAGTAGTCCTCTCCCCTTAACTTTTTCCTGAAGCTTTGAGAAGTCTTCTCCTGATTCTTGGGGAAGTTCTCTCCTTACCTCGTGAGAAGTATGATCTTGAACTTTGAAGATGTTTGGTTCTAATTTTTTTGGGATATTCCTGCTTGAACTTCTTAAAAAATGTTCTTTCTATACTTCAAGAAATCTAGGACTAATTTCATAAACCACTTAACTTGTATGGCGCTTTCCTAATCCCTCGTGAAAATGGCAAGGTGATGGATTGTCGTATTCGTTGTTTAACATTGCATTGGAGGGTGAAGAGCTGGAATAGGCACGAGTAGAACGATCTTCAGGAGGTCTGAAGATTTGACTTCGCCGACGACGTTGATATCGTAGCACGTAACTACGTAGCACGTAACGACGATGGCGGAAACGTACATCAGGAGGTTCCTAAAGGCTCACACTTAGGACCTCTTCTTTTCATTCTATACATTAATGACATATCTCTTATCTTAAAAAATCTCAATGTACTTATATATGCTGATGACATAAAGTTGTACTGAGAAATCAAGAACGATAATGAAATGTTTTTCACAGTGATATTCAAGTTTTTCATACGTGGTGCTGTAAAAGTCTATTGAAACTAAATGTTAAAAAATGTAATCTAATAACGTATAGCAGACAACAAAGCACGCCAAATGTTCAAGTTATATTAGGAATAGAAAGTGTACAAAAATGTGATAAAATAAAAGATTTAGGTATTATTCTAGACTCAAAACTAACGTTTGTGGATCATTATAACACGATAGTTCATAAAGCAGGCAATATGCTTAATTTTATAAAACATTTCGGATACCACGTTTTAGATCCATATACAATAAAAACGCTTTATTTTTTATATAATCAGCACTGTGAAATGATTGACTTTAATATACCTACACCCAAAATAAAAAAGCAAGATTGTAATGCAATTTCGCATGATTTGGTTTCATTTCTCGTAATGGATCGCAACTTGGAGAAAGAAAGCAACATTGGTCGTGGGCAAAAAAGCAACACATCAATTCGATTAGAAAAATTCAATGTGTGCGTGATGTTGTACAGTTGATTAGTAGTAGTAAATTCAATGGCGCACAAAAAAAAAAGATTTCCATCCGCTACCGAGAGTCGAACCGCGACCGTCAGCATGACGGCTCTTCATTGTAACCATCCAGTCACCACAACAAGCTGAGGTGAACGGAATAAAAGTCCTACAGTTTCTTCGGTTTTTGAGGCACTCAACGTAACAACAATGAAGCAAATTTCGGTCGCACACACTTACATGGCTTCGTTTATTTCATAAACCGCATGGTGACTTGATGAGAGGGCGATAGGAGTGTGATGACGAGTGCAGATAAAAATAGAACACTTGACAGCGGAATAGCAACAGAGGCAATACGGCGTAGCGGCGTTCTGTGCCATTGTCTCACCCATATTGAGTAAGTTATTGACGGTTGAACAAGAACCCAACGGTTGCTGCGATTGTCGAGGCACTAGACACACAGCGATAACCACTTGCACACACTTGCATGGCTTTGTTTATACCATAAAAGCTTTGTGGAACATGATGGGCAAATTTGCCTTTTCAGAATCATGCGGATTTCTCAAGATATGATTGCAAAAACTGCAAAATTGCAATTTTGCATTTTTTGCTACAATTTTAATTTTTGGGTGTAGGACAAAATTGAAAAAATATTTCAACACTCTGCGAAGTAATAGAACATAGGCATTTAATTTTAGTATAAAGATGTATCCATGTAACAAAATGGTCTACTATTGTTTGACGTCAAATAAATAAATAAACTTAAGGCTGAAGCTGGTAGGATTGGGCTTGTGATTAATGCGTCGAAAACAAAATACATAAAGGGAATTTGCTCACGAGAAGACGATGTTAGCCTCCTACCACGAGCTCAGATCGACGGTGATTCAATGTGTCGAATTCGTGTATCTGAGTTCATTGAAGACCGCCGATAACGACACCAGCAGAGAGAGAGAGATACAAAGGCGCATTATGACTGGAAATCGTGCCTACTTTGGACTCCGAAGGACGCTAAGATCGAACAAAGTTTGCCAAACTACAAAGCCATTAAATAGACCGGTAGTTCTCTACGGCCATGAAGCATGGACATTGCTAGTGGAGGACCAACGCGTCCTTGGTGTCTTTGAACGGAAGGTGTTGCGAATGATCTACGGTGGAGTGCAGATGGAAGATGGAACGTGGCGGAGGCGACTGAACCACGTATTGCACCAGTTGCTGGGAGAACCTCCCACCGTCTACATAGCTAAAATCGGTCGACTGTGATGGGCTGGGCATATCGTAAGAATGTTGGACGACTGTTAAAATAACTTCTCGAAAACAAACCGACGGGTACAAAAAGAAGAGGCGCGCAACGAGCAAGGTGGATCGATCAAGTAGAAGGCGACCGGTGGACTCTCCGCAGACATCGAGGATAGCAAGGTACAGCCATGGACCGATTACAATGGAGACAAACACTGAGTACAGCAGAGGCCACACCGGCCTTGGTCTGATTGGTAAGGTAAGATCCTCGCGGATGTGGCAGCTTTGAGCTTCCGGTGCGTCGTGAGTGAGTCGAGGACATGATCTTTGTGCTCGTATTACACAGCTTGTACAGCGGATGCATTTGGATGGCTGCATGCTCAGTCCGGAGTGCAGCGATGTCCTTTGACGTGGTACAGAGCTGGGAGACCTTCACCATTTTTGTCACCTCATACACCAAACTGGTTGCCCGATAATAGTCGGGCGTTAAAGTCCGATTGATTGGCGTTTTGGTTGGCTGATTCTTGTTTTGCTGGCGCTTCACATTTATTAATTGTTCAACAAATTATTTTTTTAAAATCAATAATCATCAACATCAACGACGTGCAGTTAATGTTCCGATCGATTGATACATTTTTTTTCGAAATTGATTGTTAAATTACTGAGTTGTTGACAGTTCAAATTTAACCATATTTCATTACGCACCAACTTTTTGCACTGGCTAAAGTTTCTCTCTAAAAAAACGTTTTTCTAAGCTCCTCTATTTTTAAAAAAAATCGACATGGAGTTTTCATAAGGGCCAATGTCGCAAACGTTAGCATTCACTTCTTCCGCAAATTTCTTGAGAATGCTAACTTATTCATAGTAAATTACCACGATAATTGTGTAGAAGAGCAGTTCCTCTGTACAATATTTAGAAGGGGTAGCTCACTTGAGCGAGTTTGCATTCTCAAGAAATCTGTGGAAGAAGCCATTGTTTAAGTTTGCGATATTGGCCCTTATGAAAACCACATGCCGAATTCATGTTTATTTTTCTTAAACCTGAAGAAATCTGCTCGAAAAAAATGGTTGGAAATTTTGGTATTTTACTCTCTAGAAGATTGCAAATTTTCGCAATCGGAGATGGTCATGCCTATTTATCTGTCAGATTTTTCCTGGAAATGTAGTTGTAGACGTTATTGGTAAATTTCCAATTTATACCAAAAATGTTGTATTATAAGCTCCATCAGTTTTGCCGATAGTTCAGATAATGTGGAATCCGTCAGTCTAGGAAATGCACCAAAGTTGGTCTCTGTAAGCAACCAGTTGCTTTCCTCATTAGCATTTTCACAAAAAAACTCCAAGAAAACAAGAGTAAAACTTAATAACAACAAATCGCACAAAAGTAAACATACATCTTCATCTTCAACGGAGAAAAAAACCGAACCAAATCCATCTTCCGTCGCACGCAACAGCCAATGAGAGCAGGCAAGTTTACAACCTTTCTCCCGGTTTGCAGTGCACTTGTTGCTTCCACTTTGACTGAAGCCTACACGGTCCATATAATAATCTCTGATCGCGTTGTTTGGCCAGGGGCGCCTCCGGTTGACACATGTCACATGGCTCTGCTAATGATCTAACCGATTTCCGTTTCGATTTTTTTTCCATCCACTTCAATTCCGATGCAACGCCCTGGAAACGGAAAACCAAATGCTGGAGAAGATGATCGATCCTAATGGTAGGAGCATTTGGTTTTTGGATGGCGCGCCAAGCATAGAGCACGAGGCGGGGAAAGTTAATTATCGTACGATTTGATGGCATTCTCTTTCCTCTTATGTAATGTATGATATGACTGTCAAAATGTTTGTTTTCACACTGGGAAAAGCAGCTTCATGTCACCCGGGCGAGAAAATGGCAAAAGACATAGATGTTAATTGGATTTCCGGAGAATTTTTTTTTACTCCTTATTTTTTGGAGAACTCATTACGACACCTTTATCATTCTGCGTTGAAATATTGGAAGCCAACGGTGGTGTTGGTAGTGTGTCATTAATTAACTGTTCCGAGTCACGTGTGATTTTGGAAGAAACAAAATGCCAACCATCCGATTCGTGAGAACGATACCTTATCGATGTGGTTTTTCTGAAAACTCGGTTCTTCGGCTGCACAAAATTTCCACCATCAATAACAATGTGGAGCAATGTGCTACAACCGAGCCAACACCTGATTCTGATCCATTCAGAAACATGAGAAGCAATCAATCGACACTGCCACAACAACAATCTGACACACCGGAGGAACGGGTATTGGCTTGGATCATGGAAACCGCATCATGTGTTCAGTGTTCTGGACTCTGTGAAATGAACCTGTTTACTGGTTAGAAGTTTGATGGGAAGTCAACCTTGCTGCTGCTGGTAGGAAATCGGGTGGAAAATTGCAATCGAGCTGCTGGGCGGTGATAAGGCAAATTCCTCTGTGGTTTTCAATCCGTGCGAAACTTCCTTGCAGGCGTGAGAAATATCTTGAGTTATGGAGAAAATAAAGCCAGGGAGTACTTGGAAGCTATTCCGGTTGAAATGCTTTTCGCGCATGGAAGGATCAATAGTTATTGGCTGCATTTTTTCAGTTCCCACTGTAATACGCCTCAAATCATTTTCCAATTTGATATTATATGTACAAATGATAAGCAATTATTTCATATGAGGTAATCGATTTTCAACTTTTAGTTTTAGTTTTTCAATATTTTATGATTTTTAGATATCGAATACAATTTCAAACTTTAATTTTATTGCCGAGGCTTCTAAGGACTGTATCGGAAATAATTTATCCACATATTTTTCTTTCAAATCATATGAAAAAAAAATGTTTTATTCAAAACAAATGGATGACTCTTTATGGTCCGGAATTGAACTTGAACATTGTGAAGACCGGATGAAATTAATATTATTCTTAGAAGAATTTGCGAATTTGCATACGTAAGCATAAGCCATTAAAGGCTAAGACAAGAGTTAGTGCTCATGTCCAAGTCGAAAGACAATAATCATCATCATCATCATCATCATCATCAGAGAGCGAATAATAGCGCTATAACCATAAGCCATAGGGAGCTAAAACTATAGACTGATTCCACGCCAAATCGGTCGGTCACCAAACTCAACCATCTTCGATTTTGATGAAACTTGGTACACGTCTTCGGTATGTTGAAAAAATCCACTGGTGTTAAGATTATTTGGATTCAAGAGTAACTTTTGAGATGGGTGTAGTGTTTTTTTCCAACATTTTAATTGAAAAATCGTAGTTCAAAAACCATTACATTTAGAGAAAAACTTTATATGGAGGAGTTGTAGAAAACTGAAAAAGGCTTTGTAAAAAAATGTACACTGAAAAAGAATATGTTTCATAAAGAAAAATCGAAAATAAATACTAAAAATCAAATATAAAAAAACATATTTTAATATTTTTCAAATTTGTTTTGTGGAAATTTGAGAAAAAAGACACGTCTTTGAAAAAACTTTAGGATGGACGCTCTTATAATAAAAAAGTTTTCCGAAGAGCGAACTTTGGTGCATATTTCAAATTTTAGTTATTCATTATTATAAATGAAAATTAATTATACAATATGATTTTGGAGATCATTAAAAACAATAATGATGATAATGATAAATCACCTGAACGCAAACTGTTTTTGAGATTTTTCGGATTTTATTTCAATAGAATGAAAACCTCTAGAAAATTCGCCTTTTCTTAAGTTAATCGAGATTTCACCAGCAAATGATAAATTTTCCAAGATCTTCATATTATAACGTTCACATTACTTCTAATGTCCTCTTTTTCTTTTGATATCAGGATGATAAGAAGACTCATTTGAAAAGAACAAGATAAATAGCACTATTGTTTTAATATTGCAATCAATATATTTATAATTGTTTTAGTGGCTGTATCGGTCGGGCCGCTCAGAGGAATGAAGGGAGCGAATTGCTAAAGCGATGAAAGTAACAGACGAGATAGATGTCGCAGGGGCGACAAGCGTGAAATGGACAGATGATGAAATTATGCGGAGGGTCATATAGAAGAAGCATATTAATCGAACTGCTGACTATTTTGCCAAGCTCCAACGATGTGTAGAGGTCGGGTAGTAGTGTGAAACTACACTCCGAACAGTTCGGTGATGTAGCGACGAAAGTAACACATATTGTTTAAGGTAGGTAGACAAATAGCAGCTATAACGTAATGTCAGGTATATCTTCTCATAACAAAAACAGCTAATGTACGCTGCCTGTAAACTACCAGAGATGTTTTATACCTGCATTTCCAAAGGTACCACAGCCAATATATATGCTCATACATAGTCGTCATTCATCAGTAAAATCTATCTGAGTGAACTGAAATGGAGTTTAACATGAAGAAGTGTTGTATGCTTGCTTCACTACAACGGTGCTCAGAAACCTTCGTAAATTAACCGAACAAATGTCAAAAACTCAAGTTTATGGCAAAACACATTTGGACAACTTCTTTTGATGATTTGTGATAATTGTCGTTTGCATTTAAATAGAACGGAACAATCCCATGCTGCAATTTCGGAGCGCTAGTGAGAAACCATCAATTACTAATATTATGGATCCGCAACCATTCACATCACGGCAGGCAGACTGCAGGAGTCTGAAGAAACGCTATCGGCAATATCATTAATGTCAGCGCCATCTGATAGCAGTGTGCAAGATTATTCAAGGCGCTACAATATTGAGCTATTTTACAAGGGCGTAGCTGGAATCAACGTTTCGCCAATATCACTAAAAGTTCCTGAACGTAAATTATGCCCGCAAAAGCCCAAAGATGTTTCAAACGGCATTCGGACACACATATTTAGGGATCAAGCGGAGAGGATGACTGGAATAATTGAAAGTGAAAGCAGCCGAATATGACGAAATAATCGCGCAGCTAAAGGACCGGTATGCATGATCCAGAAACTTGAGGGACGATCACGCTAAGGATACTTTGGTTTTACCGTCAATCTTGGACAAATCACAAAGAGTAACAGAATTTGAATAACAACAAGTGACATCGTATCACAAGACCAAATTTCTGCACAATGAAGGTGTCTTAGCGTCGCCCCCTAACGAAAAAGCTGGGATACTGGTCCGAACGGAACATAAAAACCAACATTTTGCAATTTTACGACAGTGATGAGATTACACGAGCAACCTCTAAAAGCGAACGACTGCATGCTTCAGTGAGGAGGAAGTGCAAGAGGCTCATACCTCAAAAGCGCTCTTAGCTGGTTCATTAAGCGAAGTCATTGAATTTCTTCAAGAGATGCACCAAAATGCTGCTGGCTTCAGCTTTCAGGCACCAAGCACCAAAGCATTGCAGTCATTACTTAGTGTTATACAGGTCTCTGTAGCATTTAGAAGTTTACACAGTTCATAGAGAACATGAGACCTGGATGCTTTCATGGTCTGAGAAAACATCCAATTCGAGAATGATTATAACTTGTCAGGTTTTGAAGAAACATTATGTAGTCATCAACTCAGAATCACTGTTACAGCGTTTCCAGAAATGTGAACTGGATGTCCAGGCTTTTGCAGATTTTGGAGAGTAGTTTAACAGACAAATTGTGGTATCGTGTGTTTAGTTGGGCATATCTTTGTTGAATGATTTTCAACTGGAGAGATGTAGCTTAGAGACACTGTACAAGTCCAATTGATGAATTTATCGCTATTTTTGTAAAAAGTCGGGAATAATTGTAATCCCTACGATTTTGCCAAATCTCAGTCTAGCAGTCTAGTTTCTTGAGAGATTATAAAAGTTGTCTTGAAGACGGCAGCGCAATAATAATTTTGTGATTTTTCTGAAAATTATTCATTTGTTTTTTCAAGATGCTGTTCAGTGCTAGCTGGTTAGAGGAGCAGATAACAACGGTCTACCCTTTTTTGTCATTTATTACACGGAATCTGGAATACTTAAAAAGATCAGTCTCATTGTTATTCTAAGTGTGTTGAACATGACACGATTGCGGTGCAGGTGTTTATTTCAAACCAATAAAGCTGTTGCAAACAAAAATGAAAAGTGAAGAAAGGCGTTCAGTGTCTGATGGGACAGCATCCCAGAATATAAAAATAGGGAAGAACTTTGGCAAGCCTTTAGCAAGTCTAAAAGAAATACAATATTGACAAGAATGGCATTTTTTCTTTGCAAACACCCCACGGTGGGTGGGACCTTGCGATGCAATTGGCGGGTACATTAAAACGAATGGCAAGATATGCAAGTCTTACGTTGATAACAACATGAAACACCCGTAGGTAAAAAGTGCATGAGAGTTACCCGGAATAAGGAACCAAAAGTGATGGGTGATTGTTTAACAAAAATGTCGTTGCTGTTATGCAGCATACATGAAGAGTGTTAGAACAGGTAGAAATGGAAATGAATTGCACTTGACAGACTAAAACGATTGCAGGTAACAATAAAAAGTACCACTCATTCGTTCTCCACTTCAGAAAACGAAAGTTTTTGTAAAACTGTTTTTGAATGCTGATGATAGGCAGGATTCATAATATATATGAAAGACAATCCAATAGTTTATATAATGTTTATGTAATATTATCAACGACCGAGATCTTCCAATAAATGGTACAGATAAATATAAATCCAACCATAATTCATTATTTTAATGCTTCCAGAACTTTAAGTGAAGCTTTTTCAATCGACGAGCTGTTACGAGTAAGGTAGAGGTACATATACGTGTTTGAAAAAGGCTTAAACACAAGAGAAACAATCGCATTAGCTGTTGTTTCTTTAATATCATCGGAGTAATTACAGTGACAAGGGCGTATTTTTTGAGGTTTTGAAATTTTATTGAAAGAAAATCAGAAATATCTTGGAAACGGTTGGCGTTTACGTGGTTTATCATTATTATCATTATTTTGCTTGCAATGATCTCCAAAACTACATTGTACATCAAAATTTATTTACTAAGAATGAATAAATCCAAAATTTTGAAATATACACCAAAGTTCGCTATTTAAAAACTTTTTATTAGTAAGAGCGTCCATCCTAGAGTTTTTTTTAAACGTGTCTTTTTCTCAAATTTCATACACACAACGTAATAAACAATATTAAAAAGGTATATGTTTTTTAGATATTTTATTTTTTAGTAATTATTTTCTTTTTGATTTTTCTCTTGGATGAAAAAAAATTTTTTTCTGTGTATATTTTTTTAAGAAAAGGCTTTAGTCTCCTACAATTCCTTATATAAAGTTTTTCTTCTAAATGTAATGTTTTGAACCACAGATTTTTCAAGTAAACAATATGAAAACACATACGCCCAATTCAAAAGGACTCTTGAACCCAAATTATCTTAACAATACAGGAATTTTTTTTCAACAAATGAACTCATAAAGCAAGTTTCATCCAAATCAATCATGATGGGTATGGATTTTTAGGATTTTACATTCTGATGAACTTTCATAGCAACACGCGAAACCAGCCGTTTGAAGAGAAAATGAGCATCACTTAACTTTCTTAGACTAGATGCTCCCAACGACCATTTTTGAATAAATTATTGCTCTGTATACCAAACAGGGCATTCTGTTCAACTATTCTCTCCGACTATTCATTTCTTTTTTCCCTTGATATCTACTGCAAGTGATAGTTAACGGGCAGTAAACTTAACGAACATTTGCTCAAACTAACGAATTCCATACGCGAGACCTGGGTGAACAAAATAACCACAGGGCTTGGCATAGATAATTTTAGATTGGTTTCATTTATGCAGGTATTGTCTTCATAATTTAATAAATGATTTGAAGTCGCGTGAAAGTGTATGTGTGTGCATTGTAGTGTATGTGACATGGCCATGATTAACGACACACCTGATCAGGGTTTATGTAGCAACTGGCAGCTGGCGAGGTCGATGTCGTGTGAGGGGGTCTGTCGATAGGGTGTGACGTTCAACGGCTAAACGACGACCGGGTTGTAGCCGGGAGGGACTCGCGTGCGTAGTTGACCGATCTAAAGTTGCGGGATTGGCAGCGGCTGAAAATCCGGAACTCTATCGTCTCCTCTCTTACGGAATGCCAATGTATCACCAACTGGTTATCGCCTTCAGGAATCCGTAACCACCGGGACAAAATGAAAGACTCCGCAAGAGATTCTCGACAGGTTGGAGCACCTTAATTTCCATTTGGCTACAAAATGGCGGATACGCCCTGTCTAGATATATACACGCTGCCTAAAACGTACGAACGTGAGCCGTAGAGCTTTAGCCCGTACAGTAAGCGTTTTTCGGACGCTGCGATCTGAAGCAAACATCAAATTAGAATCTCACAATCAATAAATAAATAAATTCAATATTAAACTACCTTCACTACGACTAAGGGCACGAGAGCTGTGCTTGTGCCTCATGAGAATAGAAACCCGAAATAGAATTAATCTGATTCAAAAGGAAAAGAACACACGCAAAATCATTAAACACCGTTCAATCTTTACTGCCCCATGTTGACCGCTTTTGCATTCACTCTCGTTACACACATTAAAAATACAATTTAAAAAAATCTCTGCTCTTGGAAACTTGCTTCTACACTTCAGCCTGGGTAAATTCTGGGCTTCTCTAGAATCTATTTAATCTTAAAACAACTTTTCACTTTGTATTCTCTAACGTATTATTTAAACACATACGAATCAGAAAATCTTAGACGAGATAAGGTGCCATATGGATCATTTGCATTCCACTTCCTATGATATAATCTATAAATAAAAACTGCATCTTTATGGCAAATCACTTTTGAAAGGTTGTTATGAAAGTGGTTCCCAAAATCATTAAAACATACCAATATCATTTCAAATAAACATGGTAACTTACAAAAAAAACAGAAAAAGAACAGCATAAAAAGACAAGCAATAATAATACTGATACTAAAAAGGCGAACGCCGGTCCAAGTTACACGCCAATCACGTCTTTCTCAATGTGCGACATTTTGTACGATCTAGGACAGGACCTGCCAGCTCAGAGAGAGAGAGATGACCTCTTATAAATTTATGATTGCTAGGATACGGGGGTCGCTCCAATGTTGCCAGATATTTTTACACAGTAATCCCATTGAAAATAAAGTAATTATAAAACTTTCTTTTGTCGTTCGGGAAATGCAGCTGTATCAAACTAAACGTTAATTGATAAGGATTGATGTGTTGAGAATTTGGTGTGAGTTGTCACAAACGAAAAAAGTGAAAAAGCAGTGACTACTAGCAACACCGCCAAACCAACAACAAACTGCCTGCTTGTAACATAACTCGACGGAGGCGGTAGAGGCGGTTGTCAAAGCGACCAATAAAACGGTCTTTTTTGGCAGGTAAATGGTCTTGTTTTTGCACTAACAGCTGGCAGGTCCTGTCCTAGTGTACGACAAACGAAAGATGACAGTCAAACGCACAGCATGCTATGATGAACACATTAAAACCATCACAAATAAACGCAAACCACACAAACGCGGAAAGGTTATTATCGATATATTCCTTAGAAAGATGGAGTTTGCATCGACAGAACTGGCTCGAAATGTTTAACGATGCCGATATATATATATATATATATATATATATATATATATATATATATATATATATATATATATATATATATATATATATATATATATATATATATATATATATATATATATATATATATTATAAATAAATCATTTATTTATACAGGCTTAATCGATTCAACTTTACAGAGCCAAGTTCTCGTATGTATATACAACAGTTATCTTAAAACTTTAGTTAGGGGGGTAGAACCGATTACTCGCGGTCGTCTCGAGATTAATAGGAATAACAATTTAATGGATAGGAAGTTGGGCGGGAATTTTAAGTATGGTTAACATTACACATTTATTTTAAATTCAAAATTGTGAAAAAACTTATAACTATACAACTGTTGGTTTTCTTTTGACTTGAACATTTTTGAGAAAAAAAAACATACACAAACACAAACACAGATAAAAAAATGAATACTAAACATACAAGTTAAACTAACTACAATCTAAGGCTAATGTTAGTCAAAAACACATAAATGAGTTTCATAAACTCCAGATCACGTGCAGCCAAAATATCACGAACCGGTACATTGGGTTGTCTACCTCGAGCCCGAAGGGAATCATAAAGCTCAGATCTGACTCCACGATGCTCAGCACATGACCAAATAGTGTGATCTGTGTCCTGGTAACCTTGTCCACATTCACAGAGACTGCTGTCGCTCAGCCCAACACGGTATAAATGAGCGTTCAAAGAATAATTATTGGACATGAGGCGAGACAACACGCGAATGAAGACCCACTCGACCCACATCCATGCCCCCAAACCAAGATTTCTTCGACACCTTTGGGATGATAGAGTATTGCTATCGCCCCAAATATCCTTTACTACATTTATACTGCCAGCTGACGAGTGACTGTTGACAAAAAATAGGAATAAATTCGTTGAAGGCGATTTGTCGATCACAAATATCGCCTTCCATAGCACCCACCTTTGCGAGGGAGTCCGCTTTCTCATTGCCCAGAATTGAACAATGAGATGGGACCCATACAAAGGTGATGATGAAATAACGCGAAGACAAGGCACTTAGAAGCTACTGTATTTTCATGAGAAAAGATGAGGAGTGCTTTACCGGCCTCAATGAGCGAATAGCCTCTATAGAACTGAGACTATCCGTGCAAATGGAATACTGATCTGGTGTTAGTGAGCCAATAATTTCTAGCGTAAAGCGACATATACGGAACAAGGAGCTTTAAGATTACGATTGGCGCTATAAATTTCATTAAATATTCCAAAGCCCGCTGACTCCTCTATCAATGATCCGTCCGTGAAGAACGATTTGGTGGAATCAACTTGGCCAAACTTTGCAGCAAATATCACAGGAGCAATCATAGGACGATGATGCTCTGGGATTCCATGAAGCTCTTGCTTCATGGATAAATCAAAATGAACCGAACTGCCGAAGTCGCAGAAGCAAACACGATTGGGAATATTCGGTGGAGGGCTGACATCCTGTGTTATGTACACATGTTACAACGTCATGAAGCGAGTTTGAGGATTCAACTCAAGGAGCCTCTCAAAATTTTCGATTACCTGGGGGTTCATAACTTCACACCTGGTTAGGAGCCTGAGAGATAATTATGAAAACCGATTCGAGAGTGGCAACATGCCAGCCAGCACTTCAAGACTCGTCGTATGAGTCGAGTGCATGCATCCCAACGCGATACGAAGACACCGATACTGAATACGTTCCAGTTTGATGATGTGCGACCGAGCCGCTGATTGAAAACAAAAACTACCGCATTCCATAACTGACAAAATCGTTGTCCGGTACAACGTTAGAAGATCTTGCGGATGCGCTCCCCACCAGGTCCCGGTAATTGTGCAGAGAAAGTTGATCCTTGGCTGTCACTTTCGCTTCACATACTCAATATGGGATCTCCAGGTGCACTTTGAATCGAACCAGACCCCAAGATATTTAAATGACATAGAATGAGTTATCGGCTTACCCCAAATTTGAAGCTTTGGTTGTGCTGGGTTATGCTTCCTAGAAAAAACTACCAACTCAGTTTTCTCCGTAGAGAATTCGATACCTAGCTCTAGAGCCAAAGAAGACAAATTGTCCAAGGTATCCTGTAAGGGTCCTTGCAGATCGACCCCATTGGGTCCCGTGAGGGACACTACGCCGTCATTTGCAAGTTGTCTCAACGTACAGTTGTCACCTAGACAACCGTCAATGTCTTTGACATACACATTATACAAAAAGGGGCTTAAACATGATCCTTGGGGGAGACCCATGTAGCTAAATCGGGAAGCTGTAGAGGTTCCATGAGAAAAGCTCTTATGTTTCTATGACAGCAAATTGTACAAACAATTCATTAATGGAGAAAAGCCACAAGCGTGGAGTTTATCAGAAAGAACTTCAACGGATACTGGATCAAAAGCCCCCTTTATATCCAAGAATACAGAAGCCATTTGCTCTTTTTTAGCAAAAACTTACTGAATATCCGTGAAAAGCAACGCGAGACAGTCGTTCGTTCCCTTACCCCTACGAAATCCATATTGAGTATCTGAAAGCAGGTTGTTCGTCTCAACCCATTTGTCCAGACGGAAAAGGATCATTTTCTCCAACAACTTTCGAATACAGGATAACATCGCAATGAGTCGATAGGAGTTGTGGCCGGACGCGGGTTTACCAGGTTTACTCTTACCCACCTCCAATCATCCGGTACAATGTTGAGCTCCAGAAACTGATTGAACAAGTTCAACATGCGCCTCTTCGCGACGTCTGGGAGGTTCTTAAGCAAGTTGAACTTGATCCTATCAGTCCCTGGAGCCGTATTGCCACACGAAAGGAGTGCGAGAGAGAACTCTACCATTGAAAAGGGTTGGCTAATCTCATCTATCGAATTCGTGTTTTCGCGAGGAATCATCCGTGCCGGCACAGAATCTGGACAAACTGTTCGCGCGAAGTTGAGGATCCATTGGTCCGAGTACTCCTCGCTCTCGTTGTTCGTAGTTCGGTTACGCAACCTTCGCGCCGTGTTCCCAAGAGTACTCATCGACGTTTCGCGTTCACGAATGTTCGCCAGTAACCGCGTTTCTTGGCCTTGATGAGGCTCTTACGTTCGCGTTCGAGAGCCGTGTATACTTCGAAGTGTTCAGGTGTTCCACGTCTACGGAAAACTTTAAACGCGTCGGACTTTTACGTAAACCTCGGTGCATTGCTGATCCCACCATGGAGAAGGAGGTTTCCTGCGAGATGACGTTCCTGGAACTGGTTGAGTTTCAGCTTGAAGCGCGCTGTCTAAGATCAGGTTGGAGAGGAAGTTATACTCTTCCAGCGGTGAAAGCCTTTCTACCGTCGTTACGGCTTCATCTACTGCTGTCCTAAACTTTGTCAAATCGATGTGACGGGTAAGATCATACGTGACGTTGACAGACTTCGACGGATTGAACCCGGTGGCAACCGAAACTTGTATGCAAGTGATCACTACCGTGGGGATCTTGAATCACATTCCATGTGCAGTCCAACGATAATGAATTCGAACAAAGTGTGAGGTCTAATCTACTGCCAACTGAGGATGTACCAGCCAAACGTGTTACTTCTCCATTGTTAAGTACTGTCATATTAAAGTTGTCACAGAGGTCATATATCAAGGAAGACCGGTTGTCATCGTACAGATCTCCCCAGCCTGTACCGTGAGAGTTAAAATCTCCCATGACCAACCGCGGAGCAGGAAGAACCGAACAAACATCTGAGAGTTGTTTTCGGTTAATGGAGGCTCTTGGAGGAATATAAACGGAAGCAATGCAAAGGCTTTTATTTTTAATAACAGCCTGACAACTTCAATACCTGGAATAGGAGGAAAATTCACTCTATAGAAGGAGTAGCACTTTTTGATCCCTAAAAGTACTCCCCCTCCACGCGAATCCTCACGATCAAGACGAATAATATTGAAATCATGAAACGGAGGATTGATTTTATGTAGCAATCCTTCTATGATAGGTTAACTTAGTTTTTTTTGTATATGGTTGTAAATGATAAATTCCCTATCTAAAAGTTTCACAGGATTGTTTATTAGTGCTATGTTATCACATAACTTTTTGTCCTCTTAGTTTTGATAATACTTGGGGTTAGTCGCATTCGACCTGTACTGTTAAGGAGTGTATCGAAAATAAGCTATCCACAAACTTTCTTTCAAATTATGTTGAAAACCAATATTTTATTCATACAAAAAATTGATCTTTTATTGTACGAGGTTAAACTTGAACATAATGAAGACCGGATTAAATTCAAGTTATTCCTTCACGAATTTTCGAACTTTGGATCGAATGCTCTTCATCAAGTTCCGGACAAGTGTTGCATCGCATTTTTTGGACGCTTGAGCCCAAATTTTTTTGAACTCCTGCATGTTCCCAGCTGCCTTACCAGTCTTCTTGAAGACCCTCTTCACGATTGCCCAGTAACGTTTGATGTGTCGAAGCTGAGGGCAATTTGGTGGATTGATATTTTTCTCAACAAAATCTATACCCTTTTCCGCAAGCCAATTGAGAGTGGTTTTGGCATAGTGAGCCGACGCTAAATCCGGCCAAAACTGTGGAGGTGTACTATGCTTCTTATATAAAGGCAACAATCTCTCCTGGAGACACTCAGATCGATAGATTTCCGCATTTATAGTTCCGGTAGTGTAAAAAATGGTTGACTTCAAACCACAGGAACATATTGCTTGCCATACCAGCACCTATCGATCGAATTTTTCCACTTGAATCGACCTGTCCGCTCCACCGCGACCATCGCTCACATCCTCCCCAACGGCGGCAGTAAAGTATTGTGGACCTGGAAGGGTTTTTGAGTACTCCTTTACATAGGTCTCATCGTCCATCAAAACGCATGCATCCGGACGCTGCACAAGACGCGAATACAATTTCCGGGCCCTTGTTGCTGCTCGCTTCTTCTGTTCTGCACTTTGTTTCGAGATTTTCTGCTTCTTGTAGGTCTTCAGGTGGTTTCGCCTCTTGATACGCTGGATCATTCCGACACTCGTTCCTGCTTTTTAGGCCAAATCACGAATTGACATTGATTTGTTCATCATGATTAGAGATACCACTTTCTGCTCCAGTTTCGGGTTGGAAGAACCGGGTTTTCTGCCTCTTCCTGGTAGCTCATCCAAAGAATAGTATTCCCCAAACTTATTTATGATGGTTTTAACACTCGCATGATGAATTCCAAACCGCTTCGCCAATTTTCGCATAGTAATACCCTTCTCACTTAGCCATGTGTCCAGAACCTTAATTTTCACTTCCTTTTCAATGCGCGACATTTTGAAAACGCAGAATTTGAACAGCACAAACAAGTAAACAAAAGAAAGCTGACAGTCAAACGCACAGCATGCAGTGTTCAGAGCATGAAAAACCATCACAAATACATGCGTACAACGCATATGTATGTGGATAGCTTATGTTCGGTACACTCTTTTATCGTCAGGCTGGTATGACCATGGAAGATATTCACCTCCAATTGACTTGGAGTTATACATTCTTCATATGTTTCGTTCTAGCAAAAAATACTGTCCACCCCAAAGGAAATATTTCCTTCTACATCATCATAATATTATTACTTATTCCCTGAAAATTTGAAGAAAATCCGAAAATAAATGATTTTTTGGCAACCATTTTTATCGAATACAGTCTTAAAAAACAGTATGTAATTTTTTTCCCATAAAAAAAACAAATGCAACCAGGAAGCACAGTTTATCGTCAGCCAAACTGTTCAGCACCATATGCTTCATGCAGAGAATCCTTTTCTCTCCTGATTCCATCACCGCTTCACATCCATCCATCTATCCATCGAGCGGGATCTGTTTAGTTTCGCCCGGCACATTTATTAAAATATATATTTTTGCCCTTCTGTTTGATGCTCATCCTTGTTCCATACGGGAAAGTGCATGGGAACAGAAGGAACACAGGGCGGATGGTTTGTGTGAGAAAAAAAGAAACCAAAGTGTTTGGATTTCATGGGAAGAAAAAGTTACAGCTCGATGAAAATGCAAGGTGCCAATGTGTCTTTTTAAAAAGTATGTGGCATCTGGTCGAAAAAGGAAGAAAATATGAAACTCATCTCTGTAATGATAGATGAACTTGGGATTTGATTCGATGGGAAAAACTCTGCTCACTTTTAACTGAGAATTCTTGACCTTTAAGAAAATGGAACCATTTCATCTGGCGTCGTAAAATTTCCAAATCCCTTTAAGACCAACCCAATCCGAGTGATTCCATTTTGCATATTTGAAACATCAACCAGCACTTGCATAATATTCATGACACTGGTGTGGCACGACGATGCATCTGTTCAAAAGCACTTTGCAACGAGCTGCACCAGTCGCATCAAACCGAAATCATAAAAAGGCGTCAACCTCGTCGTCAACCGGAGCTGGTAATGAAGTCAGAGATTGAATTTTCGGTAATGCAGTGTGGATGATAGAGCAAACATAAAGGCGGCAAGCTGGTGCCGCAGTGCAAATCAAGCGTGCAAACCGAAACTAATGCCACATCATCATCATCCCTTGAGTTCGAAACCTTTGGACTGGAACCCCGCACACAGGATCTTTCGACGAAAAACAATCTCTAATGAAGAGTCCTTCAGCCTTCTTCCGCCGGTGCTGTCCCAAAGCCTTCATATTTCTAAAAAGTTTTCCAATCATCCGTTTCAATATTGGTGAGACGAGGCATTGTGTTGAATACTGAAAAAAAAAAACAACATTCAATCGCCGCTTGTCCAACAGTCATAATCGAGGGAAAAAAATCCTATCTCATATTACAGCATCGTGCCATCGCTGGGCCTGTGGAGGAAGCTGTGAAACATGTGGACGTTTTACATGAATTTTCTCAACTTTTATTCCTCCGACTTTCGCTGTCACTCTTCCTTCTAAAAATAATTGTTTCATATGTTATCACTTTCGGACCGCTTCTTCCGTTTTATGTTTTTTTTTTCGGTTCTCCGTCCGTTTTTTTCTATATCTCTTCCCCCGTTCCATATTGTTATGAGAACTTTCCGATGGTTGTTTGCGCCAGTAGAGCACCGAATGACCTTATGACTGTCGTTCATCGATGAAGGTTGTGGCACGGATGCTCTTCCGAGAAGGTAGACTTCGAGCGAAAATCTGGGAAACGCCAAGTGTTGCATCACACATGAAAGTGGTAGCCTGCCGGTTTTGGGATGCTGGAGGAGTTGATTTGGGTTGCCTCGGGTTGAACGAGATAGTACAATAAAAAAAAGCAATGTTACGCAATGAGAATCTACAGTTTAATGTTAGATAATACTAGTTTGATTTTATAATCACTATTAAAATCGTTTTTTGTTAAGGATTCGTCCTGGTCCGTTTGCATTGGTAAAATCAATTGTGATATGTTATTTGAATTGAATTGAAAATGTTGGATGCAAATTAAGAAACAGAATGACATAGTCAGAGGATTTAATGATTGATGCTTTTTTTTATAAATAAACTCTTGCCGATTTACAAGGATCGCAGCAAGCCGTGCTTTGAAAATGGCGTGTTTTGTTTTTGCTGCGTCGTGTTCGCGAAACAAATATCAAACAATAATTCGTAATTTAACTTAAACTATCAGTGAAATCATAAAATCTTCGCGTGATTTGGGAAAGACGTTGTGAATATAATCGATTTCCTCCCGAAATGTGTGAGTGTCGGTAGTATTTTCACGTTATTTTTGGCTTTTTGTGCTTCGCCCCGGCACCAGGAAAGAGAGCTTAGTTTTGATAATTAGTGGTAGTTACGTGACATCCGGACATAAATGATTAAATTTGAGTGCTTTTCCGCTTTGTCGCGAGTGAATCGGTGATTATTAGCAGTTTCGAAGTTCGATAAAGAGCCGCCTCATAGCGAGTGTTTTGATTATAGGCAGAGTGTGGAGTGAAAAAAAACAAGACCAGCACAGGTAGAAAACGGTCATTTGCTGATCAGAAGCCGCAAACGAAGACAATGCGCATGCGTGCTTGAAAGGCTGCCACATAATTTCAGATGCATTCACCACGTGGTGTACAGAGTTTTGTTATACAGGTTGCATACCGAACGGGCGGTTTAGCAACGTTAATTTTTGCGCTTATTTTGTCGCAAAAGCATGAAATTGATTACGAATCAACGTACATATTTTTTATTTTTACGAATGAACAAGCGAGTGTCATTAAGAATGCGGCCATGGGTGAGATCTTTCTGATAATAACCTTATTTTTAAATAATACTAAATACGTGCCTGGTTTGGAAATTTAACACTTCAAAATCTGGAAGTGTGTTGCAGTTCCTCGGAATGGGCGTGACTCTCCAGACATTCTGAAATGGGTTGCTGGATCAGCAGTAGAGCTATCACTTTCTAGTTCTCGGATTAAAGCTGCTTCCAATGGTCACTTGAGGGATTGTTGTAAACAGATTTCTTCCATAATACCATTGCCGGCCAATGAGGGTTAGATTTTCCAAATACACAAATAAATTCTTGCCGATTTACAAAAACAAACGAATCGAATCAGCATAATTAGTCAGCTGGATATGTTGCCTTGTCAGTATTAGATACTTTTGTCTAGACAAATAGAGTTAATCGTTCTTAAAACGATTATTTTACGAACATTTCGATACTAAAACTTTCCCAAAATCGAAGTTCTATTGAGAAAGACAAACTTTATAATTTTGATATAGGAACGATATTGAAACAGATAGGCCCATATGTTTTGGAATACCTCAAAGTTCATAGATTTAAGGTTGACAAGATTGATTGCATAAACAATAGAAACTTTAGTGACCATGTTTCTAACAAACAAGAGCAAAAAAAATCATAAAAGGAAAGGGTGTTCCGATCAAAATTTGGTCTAAAAGTAACGTGTGTGAATCGATCAGAGTTTATATTAACAAGTCAAATTCTTTTTTTTTCAAGTTCAGTTAATACAGAACACAGGAAGAATATTCAGCTAAGCTTCTTTTCTACCGAATGCGAATTGCCGGGTCTTTCGTTTAACACCTGCCATAAGATTTTGTACAGTCTCCTTATCCACTTTATTCGCCGCATAATGCCAGTTTGCCTTGAACTGTTTCTCGCTCTCAACAGCTTTTTGAGTCTTCTTAAGGTTCCGCTTGACGATGGCACAATATTGTTCGATTGGTTGGAGTTCTGGCGTAATGAGTTCTTGTCCCTGGGCACCACTTGAACGTTGTGGCACTACCACCATGGCTTTTCCAATGACAGTGGCAATCGGCCATAATAGAACGGAACAGTTGTGTCGCTTCAGAAAAGGCAGTAGACGTTTTTGTAGGCACTCGCACAGATAAATTCCCTGGTTGACGGTTCCGGTCACAACGTAAACGTTGCTCTTCAAGCCACAGGTACAGATGGCCTGCCACCCCAACAAACATCGGTGTTGAATTAGAGCTTGTTCAAACAAATTTGGAGAAGCTATTCAGCTATTGTAGAAGAAACAGCTGAATAGCTTCTCCAAATTTGCTTGAACAAGCTCTAATTCAACACCGATGTTTGTTGGGACACCAGATATTTCTTCGCGAACGTTGACAGTTTAATGTGCTTGAAAATATCTGCCATCTTTCTTCGTCCGTTTGCCGAATAAAATTCCTGCCCAGGAATCTGTTTAAAGTCTACCTTGATGGAAGTTTCATCGTCCTGTAACACGCAATCAAACTACGTCACCTTCGTCGTGTTCAACTTTCGCGATCGTGCTTTGGCCGACGTGTTTTGTTTATCGGCGCGATTTGGAGTTACCACTTTTTTGTAAGTCGACAGTCCAGCTCGTTTTTTTAGCTCAATCCACGGTTGAAGGCGCCACTCTCAGCTTCTTTGCGACATCTCGGACGGAGAGATTGGAGTTCCACTCGAAACAACAGGCAACTTTTTTTGTCGTCGCTGTGTCCTGGGGCTTTAGATTTCCCCCCGATCCAACTTCCCTGGCTGTCGACAAACGTTCACCGAACACTTTGATTATGTTGGTTGCTTTTCTTCCTTTGACAACATTGTGATGGCTGTAGTGCTAATATCAAAATCAAAATAAAGGCAAGATGCTACACGCACACATCTTGAAAACGAGCGGTGTGCAAATTTTTTTAATGCACGATGAAAGAAAATGCGTCAAGTTTAAGTCAACCAAATTTTGATCGAAACTCCCGTTACTTACATGAATATGCTACTTGACCCCGTTGATCACAAGAATGGTTTGCTAGAGAAGCTGATGGTAGAGCGGTGGATTGACTTGAACTAGAACCAGATACAGATCTACTCACATCAGCAGTTCCATCAACTGCCCATGACGGTGAAGTGGACCGAATAAGTTCAGCAGCTTCTACAATCAAATCATATTTATTTTAATAAATAGGATAATAAGGAGTTTATCGAATATAAGCTATCCACATACATTTGCGTTGTACGCATGTATTTGTGATGGTTTTTTATGCTCTGAACACTGAATTCTGTGCGTTTGACTGTCAGCTTTCTTTTGTTTACTTGTTTGTGCGGTTCAAATTCTGCGTTTTCGTCGCGTATTGAAAAGGAATTGAAAATTAAGGCTCTGGACACATGGCTAAGTGAGAAGGGTATTACTATGCGAAAATTGGCGAAGCGGTTTGGAATTCATCATGCGAGTGTTAAAACCATCATTAATAAGTTTGGGGAACACTATTCTTTGGATGAGCTACCAGGAAGACGCAGAAAACCCGGTTCTTCCAACCCGAAACTGGAGCAGAAAGTGGTATCTCTAATCATGAAGACGAATCAATGTCAATACGTGTTTTGGCCAAAAAAGCAGAAACGAGTGTCGGAATGATCAAGAGGCGAAACCATATGAAGACCTACAAGAAGCAGAAAATCTCGAAACAAAGTGCAGAACAGAAGTAGTGAGCAGCAACAAGGGCCCGGAAATTGTTGTCTTGTCTTTTGCAGCGTCCGGATGCATGCGTTTTGATGGACGATGAGACCTATGTAAAGGAGGACTCAAAAACCCTTCCAGGTTCACAATACTTTACTGCCGTCGTTGGGGAGGATGTGAGCGATGCGGACAGGTCGATTCAAGTGGAGAAATTCGGTCGAAAGGTACTGGTATGGCAAGCAATATGTTCCTGTGGTTTGAAGTCAACCATTTTTTACACTACCGGAACTATAAATGCGGAAATCTATCGATCTGAGTGTCTCCAGAAGAGATTGTTGCCTTTATATAAGAAGCATAGTACACCTCCACTGTTTTGGCCGGATTTAGCGTCGGCTCACTATGCCAAAACCACTCTCAATTGGCTTGCGGAAAAGGGTATAGATTTCGTTGAGAAAAATATCAATCCACCAAATTGCCCTCAGCTTCGACCCATCGAACGTTTCTGGGCAATCGTGAAGAGGGTCTTCAAGAAGACTGGTAAGGCAGCTGAGAACATGCAGGAGTTCAAAAAAATTTGGGCTCAAGCGTCCAAAAAATGCGATGCAACACTTGTCCGGAACTTGATGAAGAGCATTCGATCCAAAGTTCGAAAATTCGTGAAGGAATAACTTGAATTTAATCCGGTCTTCATTATGTTCAAGTTTAACCTCGTATAATAAAGGATCAATTTTTTGAATGAATAAAACATCGGTTTTCAACATAATTTGAAAGAAAGTTTGTGGATAGCTTATTTTCGATACACTCTATACAACGCAAAGTCTAAAGTAAAACATTTTGCCAGTATTTTTGCAGTCAAACACAGTTAAAAAAAATGTGTGGCAAAAATAAAGATGAGAACAAAAACTAATGTGGCAACCCTGGTGCCCAGTCTAGAAGAGCAAAGCAAGCAGTGAAACCAACAATCAATATGCAACTAGCGATTTTAAATTGGATCACTGTTGTAGAACCCCTTGGTCCGAAGTACACCTGGAAGCCAGCACCTTTCTGTACATATTTGCGCCTGTGTTTAGATTTGCTGTGTTATTTTGACAGAATATTTGAGAGTGTGTTCGTGTGAGTTCATTATTAGGGGCGCATTATTAGGATTGTACTGACTGAGCAAAGAAAAAAGTCGTATTTGTATGGGACCTACTGGTCTTAGAGTTAGTCTATGTTGAAACTCGAACGTTTTCTTGTTTGTTTTGCGTCGCTCATTTGCACAGGACTTGGCAGCTATACGAGGCTCTCAAAAAGATGGGTGATTACAAAAAAATAAAATGTGAGTTAAAAGTACCCACCTTGAAACAGCTTCATGAAGTTCCAGAGGTGGGTGTTTTTCATTCTTATTTTGCTATTTATTGAGCATTCGCATTTCCTTCCGCTTGCGTGGGTAATTTCAGTGACTTAAAAGTCGTTCAGATTACGTCTGCATTGCAACGAAGTGGGCGAAAGGAGGAGCGACAAGTGACGTAGCAGTACAGGTTTTGAGTCGATGACCGACCTGGGTACCTGTATATGAGAGAAGAAAAAGTGAACCATCGGGCGCGACCGGAGTAGGCTAGATCCACCGCCGGGGACTAGACCGAGCATCACGTATCAGCATCTAGAAAACGGTTTCGGGAGAACTTTCGTCGTCGGAAAATTCTCCGTTGGAGTAGGCTAGGTCCACTGCCGGGGACTAGTCTGAGTAAATCGTGAAGAAGCACCGGCAATTGGTCGTCGGCGCGCCTGTGCACTGTAAGTCATCTTCCAACCAGAACCGTAGGACCAACCTAGACATCTGTCTGGATTGCATCGGTTTTGGAAGAACTTCCACCGCCGGAAAACTCTTCGTTGGAGTAGGATGGATCCACCGTCGGGGACTATTGTGAGTAGTCCGTGGCGAGTCACCGGCATGAGTCGTCAGGGCACCAGGGAACCGGAAGCAATCCTCTAACCGGAATCGCTGGACCGACCTCGACACTACCGGGCAACATTGAAGCAAGCATATCGCGTTCGTTAACGGTTTCGGGAGATATTTTTTCATCGGGGAACCCTCCGCCGGAGTAGACTATCTCCACCGTAGGGGAGTATGCCGAGTAGCACCGATTGTCACAAACTGCCAGTTCAGGGTCGTCGGGGCGCCAGTGAACCCGAATCGCTGGACCGACCTCGGCATCCAACTGATCAACAAGAAGAGTAGTACATCTACAACCGGAGTGCACAGCAGCAAAAGTTTTATGGTGATGAGATCAGCGAACTAGCGCGACTAGCTAGGCCTGGCAACAAGAGAAGTGCATGAGCAGAGCCTCCTCCCGAAGTAGTCACTTTCAGAGGAATCCGGGGGATACAGACAACGTTAGACTCTTGGTGGAGTTTAGAGGAGTAGGGTTCAGAGTCATCTTCTCTGTTCAGAGTCCCTCACTCTGGCACACGATGGACGAATTCGGTAGCTGGAGTCGGGCTGCCGAACGTGTGCTGTGTTGGCGTAAAAGCTTAACCACCAAGTAAAACACACACACACACACACACATCCTTTGTTAGTGAATGTATGTATGTAATTTACGTAAGAGAATAGGAGGAAATATTTGGCAGTTTTCAAAAGCGCATGACAGGCTCTACCAGTGAGCCTGTATGCCATTTGTTGATGTCTCACCTGTGCTTCGTTCACCCACAAATCTACCCAATCTGGTGTTTTTTTTCTCGTGGAACTTGAAAATCGTATTGACGACTCCAAGCGTGATGTGCAGTGGCGGAGGTGGGCAAAGCTTCAAGCTCGATACTGAAGAAGTCTGTAAGTAGCAGACGAAATAGGCCTATCTGTCAAAAGATAAGCTCATAGTAGAATTAAAAGGAATTTGCTCGCGTTTACTAGCGAAAATTTGAAAAAAGTGTTTCATGGTTTTATTTTTTATTTTTAAAAAGTGATCAAATGAAGTGTTAACTTTAAAGTCTCCTAGTTTCCCAATCACAATCGTTCTACTAATACGCTCAAAAAAGTTTTTTTAAATAGTGTTTAAAAAAGTAGAAAGTTGAAAAAAATGTTTTTTAAGATTAGAATTGAAGTTCGAAAAAAAATTTTAACCAGGTGTTTCTGGCTTCGAACGCATATAGTCAGCCACTGCCGCATCTGTAGAACTCGACTCCGACGAGGACTCTCCTTTTTTCAGCATGTTTTTCAAATTTTACGTTCGGGTGAACTGAGTGCAACGCTGCCTTTTTCCACTTTCGTATTTGCTGTAGCAAGTTTCACAAATTGCTACCGCCTTAGATCCGACAACATCATCTGTGTCTGGACTGGATCTGGGTCTTCTGCGCTTGAGTTTCTTAGCTTGAAAACCTGGCAAATTGCTTCTACCTTCACGTGTACCGGCTGCGACACAAATTTCACATTTGCACATACCTTGGGATCGCGTGACGATTGAATTTTGGAGATTGTAATTGTTAATCATGGGAATCCTTTTACCTCCCTTGCTATACTCCCCACAAGCCACGCGGCATGTTCCGCAGATGACCGACGGATAAAAGTTTTGTTTGAATTCAAAATCTAACAGAAACTTTTGGAGAACAACTCTTATGCTTTCAGTTATCAAGCGAAGCGACGATGCCTTCGAAAGACAGAATACGCAAACCAGATTTCTGTTTTTTTCCATGAAGATCCATTTTCACACGCACTTTTTTCACTTGGGCTTTCTGACGTTTATCACACGAAACATTCAATTTCTGAAGCTTGACAAAGAGGCAGATTTTTACGTTTAACAGCCTTCTTTGATGATCACCGGTGATGAGTAGAAGAATGCAATTTTAAAAGAAAATATTATTTATTCATAATTAATTAAAAAATCACATGCTAGGCCATACAAAAAACGTACTTAAATCAGTTTGGTGAGCTAAGTCAGTTGTAAATAGTTATATTTGTAATATCGGTAATAAATACAAATGGTTGAAATCGACTCGGATCACTTATCGGACGTTCATTTAGGTATTTTGATGATATTAATTAATTTGATTATGGTTTTTTTTTGCTTTAAACTAAAATCAAAATTTCTCGAGATTCCTCCTAGGGATTTTTTTTTAAATTAGTCCAGAAGGACAGAACTACCCCAAGAATCGAGCTATGTACTTGGTTTTGATGGACATTTATTTTTTATAATAACGGTCTATCGGGGCACCGTGAGTCACTCACTTAGCTATTGTGAAACTGACATCACTGCTCAGGCTACGTCAACCAGCGTCTCCATGCTGAAATACTGAAAAAACATTTTAACCTTTGTTGTTTGTCATGTTGCTTCATGCTCAAACGTGTAGATAAATACTGCGGAAAAACCTATTGAAATGTTTGATTCCACTTTGAAACAGTCTACGGTTATAATCACTATAACCATAGACTGTTTCAAAGTGGAATCAAACTTAATTTTAGGAAGAAATAAATAAGTCGACTGTTCACTTTCAGGTATCACATAAGACTCATCAACCTCGTTTATTTATTCTTCTGATCAGACCTTCGTATGCGGAATCAGATGTTATTTTATCAAGTTTGTATTGGTGTCCGTTCAACGGATCGTTTCTTGTTCACACTGTGAGCTACAAACTACTCATAGTAATGATACACGATTACAATAAACTACTTATATTCGACACTGTGAATGTGAACACCTCACCTATTTATGTGATAGAAACACAATGGAACTCACTCTTAGCTTCGGGACTTGACAAAGAATCTCTACTGAGCCCTTGCCGCACTCCAAGCCGGCCAGATCAGCGCAAGGGGTTGTTGTGTATCTTAACTATAGAAAAACTCATTTTATTCCAAACAAATTCGTGTCAATTAGTATTGATTGTATTGTTTCACAATTGTTGGAAATCCTAGCATAAATATGGAGTGAATAGTAAAGCTATTGTAATAACAAAATGTTTTTTTTTTTCATTTATATGATTCATGAACAATAATATTCATGGTCGGAAATAGATTCTAGTGTTGTTTGTATTATTTTATTGAAATTGTATGGTTATTTTTGTCCGGGCAATCTTCGAGTTCGACTGCATCCGTTCGACTTCGACTCTCAAATGATGTGAAATCAAAGCACTAAAGTCTATACATCAAATTGTAAGAACGATGCATTCTACTCCGTATCGTTTCAACGTCAAATTTAAAAATTCAGTTCGGAGAAAACGGTTCTTTTTAAAAATTCAATATCTATCTAGAACCTTTTTTCAGTTTAAACTAAAACCGCAACATTCCAGATGCTGAAAAAAACCATCCAGCTAAAACCAATATCCGTTCCACAAACATTCAGTTCATAGGCAAGCAGCAACCTATCTCAGTGCATACCCGCTCGAACTTGAATTCCTTTTGCTGGACATACAACGTATGCAAAATAAAAAATAAAAAAAAACATCCCATGGCAACGTTGATGCTTAGCCACAAAACCAACCTGAACTGAAAAAAATCATACAACCAGCTCTTTGATGCGAGCTGTATTTCGCCGACCTTCACGTGGTTTGCTTGTCCAACCTGGTTAGCGCTCCTTTCTTCATCTGCCCAGCCACCGAAAAAAAACAAGAAAATCAAAAACAAGGGGGTTCGAATGTAGATCACACAGAAAACCCACCGTGGTACATTACAAAATTGAGCCCCCCAGGTACAGAAGCGACGCACGATGATGATCCACTACGGTACCACGGGCATAAATCCTGATCCCAGTCATTTGCGCAGCAACGCGGTCGGTGGTTCAGGAGAAACAAAAACCGAAGGTGAATCTGCGGTTTAGCCACCCAGACGACCGTTATGCTGGGAGGGGGATTTGTATTATGGTCCACGAACGGAGTCAGCCAGTGTTGATCCCCACGCTGGCCCTTTTTCGGTAGGAAGTGGTCAAACATCACAGAAAAACACCCCAGCCTGCAGCGACCGGTTATTGGAATTTTGCGGTGAAGGGTTGCCCATCAAGCGGCTATCTAGGTACCTGAGGTGGGATTCCGCTTCAGAGCGACCTGTTGAAATTCGAAAGAGGGAATCGTGCCAATTTCCGACCCGTTCGACCGTTCAGACAGGTGGTGAGCTGCATGCATCTTGGTCACAGCCTTCGAAGGAATTTCTCATGCTCATATGTGTGGCCATGATGTGGAGGGACCGGCCATATCGTTTAGGTTCGGATCTTTCCACAGAAGCTCGTTCGGGGAAAAAAAAACGAGTCGCAATCGTTCAATTTAATTCGCCTTTGATTAGGTTTTTTTTTTCGATGATGCTTTGAGGGCTACCTCTTTTCAGTAGAGCACATTTGATGGACCCGGCAATGGCATCTACAAGTATAGGTCGCATCTTTCACATACGGCAAAGCGGTGACAATGAGTGCGGCACGTCTTCGGAAAATGATGCGTGGCGTGGGATAAATGAATAATTTTTCATCAAATTCGGCTTGCATTGTTGTCGTCGTCGTTGTCATTGTTGCCTGTCATCATCATCATCACCATCATCATCATCATCATCACTGGAATTGGTATTCACGTCCAGCATGTGTGCGGTGATGGCCTTTGCGGTCATGTCACACAATTATGCGATTTTCGTTCCACACTGGAGGACCGGGCTTTGGTTTCCTTTTTTTATTGATTCCTCCGTTTTGTCCTTGTCGGCTCGGACTTACTTTCGATGTGTGTTCTTTTTATGGCTTGATCCGTAGTCATGAATTTTTATTTTCATAATCCAAGAGCTAGATACATTAAGGAGTGGAGACATCGCTGTAATTGTGAGGACTGAGTGGGTTTTATGGATTCGATGATTTATTATTTTCAAGATTATTATTATTATTCGAAGGATTTTGGGATTGAGGATTCATTTAAATTATATTCACGTATATTATCCATATGCGGTCCTGTTGAAGCAGCTGCACCCCAGAATAGATAATGGTCGCTTT